>CM024699.1:18011256-18259745 GCA_014182845.1 Corymbia calophylla
AGGAACCAAATCATTTCAATATATCCACTTACAGAGATATTAAGTGAAAACATGCAGTTGCCTTTGAGCATATTAAGTGAAAACTGGTTCAAATTTCAGGGACCCCAAGTAAACTCAACCAACCAAAAGAACAAAACAATAGAACCAGGAGAAACTCAAGTAGTGCAGAGTACCTTTCGCAAGTACCAAAAAGAAGTCCACCTTTTCCATCCCCATAAATGCCACACCAGCTGCTGAGCCAATAACTAGCATGGACCCACCAGTGCCAGCACAAAAGGCAACCAGCTGCCAAAACTCTGAATCCCGTGGGAATGAGGTCAGATCATACATCCCCATTGTTGCAGCAACCAGCGGAACATTGTCTATAATTGCAGAAACCACCCCAATTGACCCAGCAATCAGTTCGATGCTAGGAATATGTGCATCGAGGTAATTTGCCAATTCCCTGAGAAGTCCTGCTGCCTCCAGGCTAAATGAAGGTATATGTCAACACCGATGCATTAATGAGAGTTGTAAAATGTGCATGTCAAACATGTAGCATAAAAACTTCCCAAGACTCTTGGCAATAAAGAGCTGAGTTCAGTGGGATATGGACTCATAGGATTTGAGTGTGGAAAAAAACCCATTTTTTTTAGAATTTCTTTTCCTTCTATAAAGAATACAGTTGAGTGTCTAGTTCAATGGACTTTATCCATTGTACAGTTTTATTAAATGGATAGGGAAGTGTTGACAGTATCTCTCTTCAAAACTCACCAAATGTTAATCTTGAGTCTAGGTAAGATCTCATGAATGCACTACATGATCAATATGAATAGCAATTTCAGCTTCTATGCATGTTTGCTCAACATATTAACATGAAGCAAAACTAGAAGAACAATTGAGTTGGACAATCAGTGAGCAAGACCTAAAGCAGCTTGTTATGTTACTATTTGCAGGAGATGCCCAGTTGGCACTCATCGGATGATCCATATGAAGCCAGTGGAAGAAAGAGTAAAGTTGTAAAACTGCAATTCGATGATGAAAGAAGCATAATGAAGTGATTGGCCTAGTGGTTTAAGGAATGGACATGTATGTGCACATTAGACCAAAGGGATATGTTCACTTTCCCATGTCAACTAGGGACAACACCATGCTCAACTACCCTCTTGGGTTCGGCTTGCTTCGTTCCGATCCATGAGGTCAGTGGGGTATTTTGAGTCCTGGGTTTACCTGTTGGAGGTGGCTTTTTCGCTCTCATAATAAGAAAATATTATGCACTCATCTAGTGCAGAATCAAGTGGACAATATGGTAAGTCAGTTGAGAGATTTCCAATGCGAAGCTTGACAGGATATATGGCTCAGATAGTTATGTTAATTGTTTACATGTCGCAGCACACACTAGAGAACGTCTCTGCATGTCTGTGTACTAGTGAGATTTTACATGCAGAAATTACTTCATCGATCTTCTTAGTGTAACGAATTTAATAACAAGAGGTGATGATATTAATCTTCTGAATAAATGATGAGCAGTAGGTAGAAAGAATGTCCTCATGTCATCCATGAATTACCTGCTTACAGATAAAAGAATTCCAAGGAAGAAGAGGGCTCCTTGAGTGTCAATTCGAGATAAAGCCTGTGGTACTTTCAACCCTTGCCTCTTGGATTCACCATAATGGATTGCATCTGTTAGAATCCAAAGAACTCCAAGTCCGAGCAACATACCCATGTAAGGAGGTAGACCAGTCAAAGCTTTAAATACTGGAACAAAGATCAGTGCGCCTATACCCACAGAAAAAACAAGCTGTCCTCGAGGAGCCATCTGTTCAGATGCCAAAACATCGGCAGAATCCTGTCCCTTCCCATTAACTTCACTGCTAAGGATAAAAGAAACTAACCTCACAACTCCAGATCCATATAGTAGGAGCTAATGGACATTTGGCATATGGCTGGATATGCTAGAAGAGTACCTGGTAAGGGACATAAGAGCCAGTGGGACGGCTAGAGAAACAGCAGAGGGGATAACCAAGTCCTGCAATTTACATATTCTGATGTCGTCTTGAAAGAACACCAAGAATATGAAAAACTATTGAATACGGTTCATACAACTGTGCGCCCAACAGATATATCTCATATAAGAAAGCTAGCCAGTCATTGCTCAAGGAAATTGATATTCCAATGCTGAGTTTAAAGTTCAAATTCCAAACTTTCACTGGTCTAGTTAGAGCACGAGCAAATTTGAGCAGAGTGTTACTGTTATTGGTTAAATAAATCTAAAGAGAAGTATGGCAAATTCAATCACTATATGATATTATGTACTTGAATCACCGGTAATAAAATCATATGTTATTGGACTGCATGAGGTAATCAAGTCCCGGCCAAGAACAAAGATAAAATGATAACCTTCATTGTCTGCAGAGTGGATATCTGACCATGAATCCAAAGCATAGTGGTGGTAACATCACCTATGGGAGTCCATGCACCACCAGCATTTGCTGCTATAACCACAACAGCTCCAAGAAGTCTGCCAACATACAGTGGAAGATTGATTAAATCGACCTTCTCAAGAACGTGGCACAAAGCAATAGAGAAGTGATGCATAGCACTATAAGAAATCCTACCAAAACTGCATGAAAAGGAGATATGTCCACTGAAAAAAAATGAAACAATAGAAACTGAAAGAATCAAAAAGTACTAAACAAAACGAGCATCACCCCGCAACACCAGCATGGTGCTCTTTTATGTATTGTAAGAAGTGGCTTTATCAACCGGCAGTCTATCACAAAGATTGGAAAGGTAGGTAAGTGGCCATCTCACTTCCTTGAACCACTGGTCAACGTCGTTTGATAGTTGCGCTTATTATAGAAATAATTCTATTATTTGATCTGATAAACTATCTCAACTTAAAATCTCAAACTCAATAAAAGGAGCTGACTTCTGCAGTTACGATGATTATAAAACCAACTCAGTGGCTCATACTCATAATAGAAAGATAATAGTGTTTAAATATGGCCTAAAGACAAGACAGTTCTCAATATGAAAGAAAATCCTATCAAAACAGAAAGGGCACAGAAAGACCCAGCTGAAGGAAACAAAACACCTAACAACCAAAAACAAGCTCCAGATGTTGAGATGAGAACTTCATGACAATCTGAAAATGTTGTAACATACTTGCGGTACTCGGAAGGAGGTACTAGCTTCCGCAATAAAGACACCATGACAATTGTAGATGTCAAGTTATCCAGGATAGAACTCAAGAAAAATGTCACAAAACCAACCTGAAAATCCAAAAAATTAAAGGTCAGCACCACACTGAATTGAGAGGGTTGATACTCAATTAGTCTTTATACTTATCCAAAGTTAGACATTGAGGTTTCTAAAATGTCCATGGGAAGGATCAAAATAAGTCATCTAAGCTATAGTGAATACCAGTTCCTTTGCTTCCTTTCTACCTCCTGAAAGGGCAGAGGCCAGTTTTACCAGTTCAAACTAGAACACAAATGTTTATCCTCCAGAATGTCCTTGTCTCCCATTGGAACAAAACATCAAAGCATCTCATGTTAAACAGGCTCATCCACTGGCCAAAGTTCCACCATCCATGTCCAGTTCATATCCACATAGATTTAATTCTGATGGACCTATTCAATGAATTCCACCTGTTGTTGCAGGGCATTCAAATGTCCTCTAACTGTAACACAAGAAGCAATCTCAATGACTAGTTCACCTTACCTTCTTTCTAGTCCTTAAGTGGTTGGATGCTTCTTGAAATTCAGATGACAGTCATCTCACTTAGGTCAACTAGGGACATCAATGGGCTCCATTTAGGGGCTTAGGCAATACTCAATAGAAGTGCAAAGCCGACATATGTACCGAATCAATCACAATATGCACTGCTTCCAATTTAAAAATAAGTTTTAGTCATTTATGCAACTGTCAATGGATTATGTGATCAAATGTCACAGGGTAAGGGGGTTTCAACTAAAGTCATTTACTACCCCTAGCGCTAGTTGCCATATGAGATTGATATATGAACTGGGGAAGTGGGTTTGAACTAAAGGTTCAATAATGTATTAACAGGAGTTCTAATTGCAATTCACTGACTACACAGCTAAGAAGGATTCTTCAAGACACAGTGAGAGCAGAAATGCACCTACCGCCCAGAGAAGAGTACGTGGCTTCCGGGTAGTTATATTGTCTGTAACCAGCTTGAATCCTTGATGAGCATCTACTATCTCCACTATGGTCATTGCACCAAGCAAGAAAAAGACTATCTCGCTGACTTCAGCTGATGCATGTCTCAGCTCTGAGACAGCTACATCAGTTGATGGAGCCTAGGCAAGTAGAAATACGAAATATCACAACCAAATATAACTAATATAAAACAATCATAAAAAAAATAAAAAACTTCAGTCAAGGGAATATGAAACAGTGATTACCTACCAACAAACAAATAAGAAAGTACACAGCTCATTGTGAAATTTAAGAATTTGAATTCATCACGTATTTTCACACCGAGACTTAAAAAAGTAGCCAGACATGTACATAATAAGAGCAAGTGTCAAGAACCTTCTCCATCATCTGACCTAGAGATTAGAGGATAGTAAAAGGTGCTTTAATTAAGAAATCCTTGCTTATGAGCTTCCACAGTCAAGAAAGAATTAGCCTGGTTAAATGCAATAGCCGCATGGACAAAAGCTCAGATGTAGATGTACAGAAGAAATAGATAGGCAAGTCAATGTAGCCAATTTTTAGTGACTTCCGTGCTTGACAATCACACCATCCTTCATCAACTTCTTGGAAAGATAGAAAAATTTTCACAGGCTTCCCAGCCAAGAGAAGGAGGGCCAAACGCAAGGGGACACATAATTAAATGATCAGAGCTTAAGCTAAGTTGTGTTCTTAGATCATCATTTTCCTGTTGAATATTGCAAAACAAAAGAAATACCATAAAGAAGAGATCTGGAGCCTTCCCAGAAATAGAACTAAATTCTCCCTCAATACATTAGCAATTTCTCAGAGCAAAAAGCTTCAACAGAAATTGTGCCATGCTAATGAATAAAACTTAATTCAGAATCTGCATCTACCCCTGGCGTGTCTTAAGGTTTTCCAGGGAAGGCTTCTGCTACATATGCTAAATGTTACTAGATCTATGAGCTGAGGAGTGTTACATATTAAGGCAGTTTCAAAAGCAGCCGTTCTGCACTTGGCATACTGAATTTATCAGGAAACAAAAGGAAAGAAATAACTTCTAGCATGGCATGATTGGTATACACATATGTAACTTTGTATTTTTAATTTAGCAGTCACACTCCCAAATTTAGATTAAGATTCAACTAGAATAGCGAGAGGAGAAACATATCAACAAACATGCTAGCACATCATGCTTCAAATAAATTTTGGCCTTTTAAGGGCCATATGGTAAAGAGAATACTTATGTCAATATAAATAAACAATTAAGGATGAGCCCATCTACAATTATAGCAACTGGCTGCTATATACATCAATAACCACAACTTTATCTGGAGCTTACCCCAATACTTCGCACTACCCATAAGCTCACAGCCATCAATAATCCCACTCCACTTTTATTGAAGGCTAGAGATTCTTCGAAGATTATGCCTGCATATCCTAATACAAACAAAATCGCCATGGCAGGATCCTGATTAACAATATGAACAAGATTAAACAAAGTTAGGAAGTATTGACACTAATATGTAAGAACGTGTTTGCCACATAATGGCATCCAATATATCAAAATTCACAAATAAGGTATTTGGCAACAGAGCAGGGGTCAAACTGACCTGATTGGCAGCAACCCATGAATGGTTAATGGCCACAGCTCCTGTAGCAGCTGCAGCAAAAATGGCTAGAGCTTTTACCAAATCAGTCTTTGGTTGATATGAAACTTCAAATTCCTGTGAGCTTACTTCATCAACTGAACATAGGGGATCACATGACCCAGATGATGCAATGTCCTAATGATACATTAGCAGGTCAACGTTGAGTCAACACTAATTTAATTATATAGTATGTTAGAGTTTCTTTAAGCAGATTAACAATGCTTTAACTTCCACATACAAGAAGCGCAGAAATGAGTGCAGTCACTACTACCATTGGGTGAGCACATTAGCAGACTCTACTATGTACAAGAAAAAATTACAAATTACTACAGTTATCCTCAGCCAGAACTTCTTTCTTTAAGACACATCCTTTCCTATATCTAAGTCACATTAAGCTCCTTAATATAACATTCCACGGTCTTTGGATCCAAAACTCTTGCCTCTTTCAAAAAGTAAGGGCACAAACATTCATCTCTGTCCTTCAACTGCTCTACATCGTAAAGCAGAAACTTAATCAGTGAAAGCATTTTTTTCCCTCACCCAGCATTGGCCAAGATGAGAAACGGCCAAATTGCACAAGAGTCATGAAGATCGACTATGAGAGCACTATTTCATTGTCCCATTGAGCTCTCGATAAACAGAACAAATCAACTAGTGTAAGCATCCACATTCAATTAGACCCATTTATGATAAACCAGAGGCACCGTCAAGTGTAACTCAATCTTCCTCATAAGCCCCAATATCCTCGGACAAATTATTCATCTCACGGGTCAGAAGAACACAAGAGCGGGGTTGTACTGAAGAAGTCACATAATCAGAAGAAAAGAGCAGGCGGGAACAACCTCGAACCGCTTCTCCGAATTGGGCTGAGGTTGCTGTTGCTCAGCCGAAAAAGACGACGACGACGACCCTTTGGCTTTCTCTTCAGCTCGAGCAAGAATGTCACGTCTGAGCAGCCCCGAGCTCCTGGCGCCACTCAAAGACGAACCAAACACAGACTCGGAAAAGGGAAGCGAAGGGCGGGCGCGAAGGAGAGCGGCGGGCGACGGCGGAAGCAATTCGTGCCTCTTGAAGAGGTGGGTAGTGGGGACATGGGTCGCTCTGATTGCGAAGGACGCCATCTTGAAGAGGTGGGCAGTGGCGACGGCGGAAGCAATTCGTGCCCCTTGAAGTGATAATCGACTGATGAAGATGACTGAAGAGGCGAGCAAATTGCATGGCTGCTGGCGAAAGGATGATAAAAAGAGAGGGAGGCTCGTCAGTGGGAGAGAGGGGACAGCGTGGAAATAGTGAGTCTTGGCGTGGAAATAGTGATTCCTTACATTGGTTTAGCCGCCCCGGTTTCATATGGTCCCGGGTCGGGTTTTAGCCAGCTTCCTTCCGCTTCTTGGCAATGAGTAAGAGTGTCGAATGGTTGGGTCGGGTCGGGTCGGGTTTGGATCGGGTAAAAAATGGTCCGACTCACATCGACCCATTTAAAACGTTTTGACCTATTTTCATGCAATATAAATTTGATGACCCATACCCGATCCGACACGACACATACTCGATCCATATTACAGTATTTAACTTAATTTAAGAAAATCTACTCCTATTTATTTAGTCTACTTTAAACTTTTCACATATAAATTATTTGAATAAAAATTTCAAATCAAATTTATAAAGTAAATTAAATAATTAAAAATTAGTAAATAAAAACATATGGATATCTCTAAATTGAAATAGTTTTTGGAAAATAATTTTTTAATTATTTTAAAAAATTGAATTATTATTTTTATTTTATTTTATTTTTCTTTCTTTTTATTTTCTCTTTCTTTTCTCTTTTCTTTCTTCTTCCTTCTTCTTCCCCCTTTTCCTCTACTGGTGCCGCCCGACGACGACTAGCCAAGATGTAGGTCAGCGAGCCCAAACTCGACCAAGGCCAACAAACTTGAGACTCAGCCGATCTAGGCTCCGCCGAGGTTGCTGGCAATGGTCAAGCTTGGGCTCGCCCAGATTTGGCGAGTCGTGAGCTCTATTGTGGCCAGCGAGTTCGGGGCTCGCCTACCTAGATCTGAGCGAGCCACAACTCGGCCAAGGCCGGCGACCTCGCAGCTCGCCTGTCCAGATTTAAGCCAAGCTCCGGCCAGCGAGCTTAGGGCTCGCCAGCCTAGATCTAAGCTGAGCTCTAGCCAATGACAACGAGCTCAAGATCGGCAATGGTGATGGCGGCGTGATGGCGAGATCGGCAATGGAGGTCGAGAACGCATAGAGAAGAGGAATGGAAAGAGAAAGATGATGGGTCTACTTAATAACTCACTCAACCCATATTTGACCCATATTTAATTTTCACTTGACCCATATTTCACCCATATTTAACTTCACTTAATCCATATTTGACCCATTTTGACACCTTTAGCAATGAGAGAGAAGAAAATCCACCAAAAAAAGAAAATTAAATTTGGTGTCTTGCAATATTTGATCCTTAGAAAAGTGAGAAAAGAAAATGATTGTCAAGTAGTTCAAAAGAAGAAGAAAGGGCCATAAGAAACCATTTTGCTAAATCATTTAGTACATAACATTAGATTATTTGAAAAGGCTATGAGGTGTAGGACGAAGTGGGTTGTAGGAAAATTATACAATTGGAGCGGTTTTTAACTTTTACAAAATACCCTATTAGCCATTTAATGTAGGGGTGTGCAATCAGACCGAATTGACCCGAGAACCGGTCCGAGAACCGGTTCCAGCTTTTCGGAACTAGTTGGAACCGGTTCCATTGGAAAACCCACTCGGCCTGGACGGTTTTTTTTTTTTAAAAAAAGAAAGAACAAAATCTGGCAATTTGAAGATGCACAAATCGATGAACCCTAGCTTCTTCTCCCCTGATCTACTTGCTCCGCCACTGCTCAACCGACGAGGCGACGATTGCTAGTCGCTTCTTCTCCCCCGACGACAAGTGTTGGGTTCGCAAAAGGTAACAGATTTTTTCTCTCTCTCCCTCTCCCTCTCCCTCTCTGTCCTTGTGTGTGTGTTTGTGTGACTGTGTCCACTGTCCATGGCGCACCTGCCAAACCAGATTTGGGTCGGGGGCGTTGGAAAGGTGGTCCGCCTCTGGAGCGAGAGATTGTGGACCTCCGGGGCCAGTTTTGGGTTCGGGGGCAGGGTCGGGCTGGGGGAGGTGGAGCGGGAGAAGGACGTCGTTGACGAAGAGCTCGTCGGCAGAGGGGAGGTCTTGGTCGAGGTGCTTGTCTTCTTTGACTAAATAAAACTTTTCTTCTTTGGGGGAAGAGCTCGTCGCATGTCAGCTCCTTCTCATTTGCTAAAATGGAAGATCCTGTAATTCAAGTCTCTCCTATTGCACAAGCATTAAGCAATCTCGTCATTCACTTTCTTCGTAGATCTCGTCATTTAGAGAAAGCAAGTCCGATGACCGGCGTTTCTACATATTTACAGCAACTAAAACCCTCCATTTAAGAACTGATTCTAAGAGAGACCGGGTGGCTTGGATTCAAGCCTTGATCTCAACCCGAACCCTATTTCCGTCCAGATAGCTTAAAGATGACTTCTCTCTGGTATCAAATGATCTGTCTATATCAACTGATGAACTGAGAAAGCGCTGAATTCAAGAGGGGCTCTGCGAAAATGTTGTGAAGGATTGCGAACATATTGTGCTATTCGAGTTTTCTGAGGTACAAGGACAACTTCAATTACTTTGTGAAGAACGATCGAATTTGCTTGACACACTCAGACAACTTGAGGTGAGTTAACTTAATCGCATTATGCTGCATGTTTTCGTTGTTTCTTTTATGGTCTTCATCTATTGGTGTCTTCATAACATAGATTCTCGTATTTTGGTAGTTATGTTACATCAAACTTTGCACTGCCGTAAACATCCTTGCTTTGTCTAGTTAAGTGAATGGGGAACTAGAACATTTCTAGTTAAGTGAATAGGGAACTAGAACATGTTAATAGTTTCCATATGTAAATGGTCTTGATTCTCATATATTCTCTTTTAAATCGTCTCTTTGATCTCTCTGTTGTATCCTAGTTTGATTTGAAAATTAGCCATTATTTGTCCTGGTCTAGACTAGAAGCTGAGACCATGTACGATGACCTTCTTCGATGTGCGGGCAGCTAATTTAGAAAGTGAAGCCTCTCGGGATTAATGATGCCGATTATGTGTTGCCAAAACATGGGTTTTCCAGTATAGGCCGTGGAAAGTATTGTGATACATGGGTTTTAAGCCTTGATCTACCGGAGTTTTTTTCCAAGAAGTAAAGTTGAACCTTACCCTCGAATCTCGATTTGCTTATGGGATTGCAAGTCTTTGTTAGAAATTTTGCACAAGTGTTGTGGGCGACCGATTTGCTCACCAAATGGAGGAAAGGAGTTGGAGTGGGTGTTAGAGCAAAGGAGAAGAAAAATGGTTCTATGTCCAAGCATATTCAAATTAACCACGTCGCCACCTCACTATCCAAGCAAATTAAATTGCTTATTTTTTATGCAAATTAGCTGTGTATGGTGGAATATTAAATGTAATGCAAAGTTAAATTAGTAGTTGTGGGAATGAGGCTAATGTTAGATCATGTTTGTTGATAATGTTTATGCAAATTTTTGATTTTTGCACTTTCTTGTCGGTCAAATTAGGAGGATTATGTTATTATTTTCTCGTGAATTAATGTAAAATATGAAATCGTGTAGGATATCAAGTGGTTAAAAAACAGGTTCTAATGAAAATAGGGTAGACCCCCCTTCTTGGACCGGAAAAACGAGAATTATACGCGGGTCAAAAAAGGGGAATCGGTTATAACGGGGGTCGAGGTGCTGGCCTCCCACCCCTGGGCGATCACTCATAATTTAATGTTCGAGAAAACATACATAAAAAAGGTAGATATATTTTTTCATCACAACTTTTGGAAGAAATCGCTTTTGTATCCTTAATTGCTGTAAAACAATATAAGAAAATAGTAAATGGAAGAAGACTAAATCTAAAGTACTATTATTAGAACAATAAATATCAAAATAATGTTAAACAATAAATATATGTTAAAATTTGATAAGTACAGCCAAATTTTTAAGAGAAAAATATGATTATGATAATGAGAGAAAATTATTGCACATCTCAAAATTTTGAGAAACAAATAGATAAAAATTGTCACATGAATCTAAAGAACCAAAAGAAATATTGACAGAGAAAGTATATCGGAAAATAAATATTGTGAATCTCATTCGAACACTAAATTTTTTAAGAATTAATTTGGTTATTTACCCTCTACTTATCACAAGTGTGTCGATTTATAAATTTTCATGATATTAATCTAATTTAACAAAAATTAATAAATGATAAATTCATTATTGATGTAGTGGTTTAGAATTTTTTGTGACATTAGTCCTAAACATTAACCAAATATTGCCCTTTTTTAAGAAACATTTAACTAAATAAAAAAAAATCAAATAATTCTACTTTTTCAAAAAAAAAAAATGAAAAGATAATATGAATGTCCCATTGCAATTAATAAATAAAATATGAATCGCATAAATTTTTCTAAATAAAAAAGAGAGAGAATTGAAATTACAATAAAGGTCACGAACTTGTGCCCGGCAGAGAACCCTACAATCACCCGCCACTCTCTGAACAGAAGGCGGCGAAGCACCTCCCAGTCTCCAACCCCTAAACTCTCGCCGCCGCCGCCATCCTCCTCCGATCAAAACCCTAGCTCGAGACCTCGCTCCACCGGCCATGGCGGGGGGCAAGCTGAAGAAGGACAAGCCCAGGGCCAACGCCAAGGCGGCCGCCGCTCCGTACCAGGGGGGCATCTCCTTCCACAAGTCGAAGGGCCAGCACATCCTGAAGAACCCGCTCCTGGTCGACTCCATCGTCCAGAAGTCCGGGATCAAGACCACCGACGTCATCCTCGAGATTGGCCCCGGTACCGGTAACCTCACCAAGAAGCTCCTCGACGCCGGCAAGTCCGTCGTCGCCGTCGAGCTGGACCCCCGTATGGTCCTCGAGCTCCAGCGCCGGTTCCAGGGCACGCCGTACTCGCACCGTTTGAAGGTAATTTGAATTAAATTCGGAATTTGTCTTCTCTCTTTTGATTTCCCTCGGGAAGGGTTTTGGATTTTGTCGGTGAAAGGAAGGGCCTTTGTGCGTGAATTTGCAATTTTGAGGCTGATTTTGAGGAGTTAAGCGGATTTTGATGGCATGTGAATTGACTTGCAGAAGTTTATGTGTACATAGCATCAACAACGTTGTTTGGTTAGAAAAAGTTAAGATTTTATAGCCTCAATCTGTCTTGCCCTGTGGAGAAGTCATAAGGTTCGCTCTGTTGGATTGCATATGTTTGGTTAACAGAGTTGACAAGTTGGTACAGAGCAGAGTTTTATACAAGAGGTGGTTCCAGCTATGCCAGTAGGACTAGTTTTTGTGTTTTGCAAAAGGGTCTAAGCGAATGTTGCACACTAGGCACAGACGATGAATTAGTGTTCTTTGCCCTGAGAATCACACAAAGTGTGTGCTAATTGAATTGCTCAACTCGTGAAGATTATATGGCTGTCCTGTTTTTATCAGTTTCTGAGAATGTATGTCACTGCTCTTGATCGCATGCTTGTTCTGCTTCATTGAGTGGTGGAAATCAAAAGGCTGCTTTTTGATTGCTTTGTCTTCCTATAAAGATCATTGTAAGTTTTCTTTGAAAACGGTGTTGGGGATGATCAAAGTGTCTCTCTCCGAATTTCCATGTACACAGGTTATCCAGGGGGATGTGTTGAAGACTGAGCTACCCTACTTTGACATATGTGTGGCCAACATTCCTTACCAGATCTCCTCTCCCCTCACGTTCAAGTTATTGAAACACCAACCGCCCTTCAGGTGTGCGGTGATTATGTTTCAGAGAGAATTTGCAATGAGACTGGTCGCTCAACCTGGTGATAATCTCTATTGCCGTCTCTCTGCAAACACCCAACTGCGTGCTCGAGTCTCTCATCTCCTCAAAGTCGGAAAGAACAACTTCCGGCCGCCCCCAAAGGTTGACTCATCTGTGGTTAGGATTGAGCCACGAAAGCCAGCTCCGACGCAAATCTTGTGAGAGAGTTTGATGGGTTGATGCGTATATGTTTCAATCGGAAGAACAAAACACTTGGTTCCATTTTTCGGCAGAAAACAATCCTTTCTGTGATGGAGAAGAATTATAAGACTCTCCAGGCGTTACATCAGTCACAGAGTAATTTATCAGGGAATTCAAATGTTGGAATGGACAGTTTGGATTTTGGAGATGATGGGGATGACATGGGTATGGATGTCGATGACAATGGAGACAACGAGATGGAGTTGGAGGATGGCAATGGAGGGGAAGTGTCGGAATTTAAGGAGAAAGTTTTAAATGTGTTGAAGGAAGGAGATTTTGAGGAGAAGAGATCATCCAAGCTTACGCAGCAGGAGTTCCTGTACCTGCTCTCCTTGTTTAACAAGGCTGGTATACATTTCTCTTGATGAGTGTAGCAATTTTTAGGTATGCAGTTTTGGTGATGTTGAGTTTCACAGCTTTTAAATGTAAGAGTGAGGAAGAAGTGCATGTTGACCTATTTGATCAGTTATCTATACATGTTGCAATTCGACGATACAAATTTTAACTTACAGGCTCCTGCTAATACTTATTACACTAGCTGAGATTAACTGCCTATCTCTCTGTCTCTTATTTAACCATGCCTTTTTATCAGATAATCTGCCCTTATTGTGTTCTTTTTTTCTGTTCTTTTTTTTTCTTCTTTTTCGCACTGCTGCTGCTGCTAGGTGTTGATGGTCAGAAAAGAAGCAAGATTCTGTCTGGGGATTTAACATTTATTCTCTGTGAATCCTTAATACTGTTCTTATTATCAAACTTTCGAGGAACTAAATGATAGACAATAAGCTCATTAGCTAAATCATGAGATTGTTTTGATTAAGTGAGGTAGGATATTATTGAAGGGGCACTGATTAGCTGAAACTTCATTTCAGTTCAGCCTTTCACAGTAGTAATTGCCCAGAGGCTGGTTAGGAAGTGTGTTAGCTTCCAATTGCATGCGCATTGCTGCAGAAAACTAGCACAACATAGTTCATGGGTTCCTTGCTTCTTCAACTGTCGTACGACGCATCCAATCTGGTTCCGGCCCTGCAATATAGATTTACTCAGATCCCCCAGCTTGCTACATTTTCTATATTTTTGGCTTGATCGGTGGTTCAATTGTTCGTCTAGCTGCTGGTGGCTTTTGCTTTGAGCACATCCAAACTGGCTTAAGGTTGACCAGCTTTTCAGTTGTTTTGTCCATCACATTCCTGGATGCCGCTTCAATTACTGCCTTTGTTCCTAGCAATGCAGCACCAAGGCTCGGCCTATCATCGGCCCTTGCTCGGGGTCGCTCTTCCTTCTTTCTTGTTCCCTACACTCCCATCCCATCGCCTGTTCATGCTGTTGCTCCACCGAATTGGCTTTCTTCTCAAGCCAGCGAGCTTATGGCATAGAACTTCAGATAATCGTTTGTTCGAGTCAGACACAAGCATGAATAGACAAGAAAACCGCGTACACTCCAATAGGTCGCATTGCAGCCTCCCGCGGAGACATTTTCGGTTAATTGTGTGACAGAGTATCAAGACACTTCGAATCTGAGAATTGTAAATGCAAACAAAATTTCTTATGTCTTCTTCTATTTAGGGTTTCCTTAGATTTGCCTATTGATGAAAGGATGACATGATCACTCTATAAACGGTTTCCTGTGGCTTGAGCCATGATTTGGACTGGAAAAGATGAAATGAGTAGGTATGGGATACTGAGAGCAATTGAACGGTGCATGTCTCGGTTGTCCTTCCTTCTTCTTCAGGAACCTTTAAAGACACTGCGCTTTTCAAATTCCCACTAGTACACTTTCTCCTCACGCTTGGTTGATTGATGATTTGATACAAGTCAGTCGTGCGCTAAAGCAGCCACTTGGCGAGCAATTGCCGAGGCCGAGGGTGGAGGCTGAGGCATTATATTCCACTCTATCAAGAAGAGCCTTCACACGATGAAGTCTTGTTCGCATTGACTAAACTAGATTTTCAATTCACTGCAAGAATAGCACCAGAAGGAACTTGGCAAGATTACTGGGTTAATTAACTTCATGCGATAGCTTATCTAAAATTAGCTTCTAGATTACTTTTGAACCCCTAACTATGGATTTCTCGTGTTTTTCAAAGGTTTTCACTCACCTATTTTCAATTTACCCTTTTAAAAAGTGCTTTCGAAAGTCCTTTACGAGAGGAAAAATGAGTTTAAACCATGTGCATTCACATTCGAGATCCTGATGTGCGCAACTCCATTCATGAATTATAAATTGTCGGTTTTTAACTGTAATAACAAAAAAATTATATATAAAAAAAAGAAAGACGACAAAGACTGTTTGTATGCTGCTTGGCATAATAATGCTATGCACGGAGCATCAGGGGAAAGCTACTAGTCATAAAATGAGAACAGCAATAAACAAGGCATGCTTCTCCAAGATCCAGTCATTTTACTCCAATGTTGGCATTTGGGAAACCCATTCCAAAGCAAAGTGTTAATTATGCCCAGTGAGGTATGGCCACTCATATTATACAAATAAATTTACATTAACTCCCTCTACACATATTTTGAAAAAGTAATCCCTACTTAACTACCTATTAACCTCGTTACTTTTTATTTCTCTTGAATAAAAAACTCAAGCTCTAGGTTACTTTTCATAGTGTGATATAAAACTCATTTCGTTAATAATTAAGGTAAAAAATAATTAGATATACATGCTAAAATCGTGCAATTTGCGTGTTCACACTGATGTTAGCTTCAAATTATAACGAAAGTTCTATCTATTTCTCTAATAAATGATTGTCAATCTTTTACTTATAGTGTATTTTAGAGAAAAATAACTTAAAATTTCGTACATTTATCACCATGACATATATTTTAGCATATACTAGTAAAACACTTAGTATTGCTTGGTCGTATTTTATGAGAAAAAAGTAAAAGAAAATCAAGAACACTAACCATGCATACCTCCCTCCTTATTTCTAATCAATTAAATCTTTGATCCCATGTTGGCCGGTCGCTCAACGTCTTCAACAAATTCAAGGACAGTAAACGGAAAATCGGTGCATCAGTTATCATTAATATGCACGGACTACTGAGCCTATATGATGCTTGCCATTGTCGTGGCGATGCTCTTTGGAAGAAGTACTTTTGCTATAACTTATCTTAAATTGATTGATGAAAGCAAAGTAAGCACTACTCTTGCGAAATTATTTACCAACACATTATCTAAATGAGAAAAATAAGTCCCTCTATATCTATTATGACGTATAAATCAACAATGACCTTTTTAATTTTAATTTTTCCTGTAATAAGAAGAATGTACGTTCGACATGAAAAAGACAAAAAATATAACCAATAAGAAATGGAAAAGATGCTGCAAAATTAGGGGGCAATAATTAAGAAAATGAGTGAGTACGTCAAGGAATAAGATTGCTATAAATTTTAATTGACGTACACTGGCATTTATATAAAAATTTGTATTTAACAAAAATTTGAAAAACATTATTCTCTAATCATAAGAAATAAGGTAAAATCCCCGTAACTAGAACTAATATTTATTGTTTAACAAAAGCCAACTATATAAATTATATATAATTCATAAAATATTAGCTAAGTAGACCAAATAATTCATAATTAATTCACAATTAATTCATAAATTAAACTAATTGTTACTTTCGGCCAATCCTTTTCGGGGGGAAAAGTTAAAATACTCGACGGTCACGTAGCGAGAGGACACGTGTCTCAAGCCCCTTCTCTCAGAGAATGAATGGACATCGTCATCTTCTTCCCTCGCTCTCTTCCTTCCTTCCCTCCGATGTGCTTCGCAGTTGCAGAAGCAGATAAAATCTCGGAGCTCAGTTCTGCGCCTCAAATTCTCTCTCTATCTCTGACATGGCCGCAGCTCAAGTCTCTGCTTCGCTCTCCGTCTCTGTTCGCGGTACCCTTTCTCCATCTCTCTCTCTCTGTGCGCGGCAATTCGTCTCCATTGTCGTCTCTCATGAAGCTCTACACTGGTTCGCCCCCTGCTTTGTCTTTTTGGCTGCAGATTTCTGCGCGGTTAGCTCGCCAGGAACGAGGGTCGTTCCTCGGGTTCGACTCCCAGGTCGCGCCACTGGCGGCGCTTTCTTCGCTACCGGTTCTCCCCTCGGTAAGCTTCTTGAATTCGAATGAGTATCGGGTCATATTAATGTCAACGGACCAGCTCAAGCTGTTATGTGAATTGGGTCAGAGAATTTGACAGCTGAAATGATGACTTCTGATGTTGACGAAATAGAAGTGAGGTTGATGCGGCTGCTAAGTGCTAATGAATTAGTAGCCCAGTTGAGTGAAGAAGAGTGATTTCTTCACACGAGTCTCCATGAGAAAATCGAATTGGATTGAAGTTTATTGGGGTCCAACCGAGCTGACCCGTTACTCCAAATCGGTTCAAATTCGCTTCGCGAAAATCCATTAGCCTGATGGACCGTCTGGCATTGCTATGCACATGGTTGCTACTTGTTTTTCCTATACCGCTGTGTCCTTCGAGATCATTATTGAGGACCACAAGTTCTAAGCTTTATAGCTGTCCAAAGTTTGCGGGGTAGATAATAGTTTCTTCATTAGTGCTAGTGAACTTTATAATGCGTGCATTAGTGACATGCTAGCGAGCAATGTCTGAGTGCATGCCCTTCTATATTTGCATGCTGGGAATTCTCCCAGTCTGCTGAAATTAGAAACGCTTTTTGTGTCCCGACATTGATGGCTAGTCACTGCACCGCACACTGATGCTTCTTATCCATCTTTTTTTTTCTCTTGGTCAAATGCAGCAGTAAAGAGATCCTCCTCTATTAGAAAATCTGCAAGCAAAGCAGCAGCAGTATCCATTAGATGTGAGCAGAATACTCAAGAGGGGAACAGTTTAGATGTATGGCTGGGCCGTCTTGCAATGGTTGGATTTGCTGCAGCAATCAGTGTTGAAATAGGAACAGGCAAGGGACTTTTAGAGGTATGGGTGGCGCATGGTCTGAATTTTAAATTAAAACTGCCAGATAGCATCCTCTTCCTATTATGGTTTCTGTCTTTGGGCATTCATCAATTACTGAGATATTTATGTTAAGATACATATCACATGAAGTCGTTTAGCAGCTTGTCAAGATAAGTAATCGTGTTGAGACTTATGGTCTTATTCTTTTCCCACTAAAGAAGAGAAAATAGCAGGCATGGCTGCGGTGACATCTCTCCCTTTAAAGAAACTTCGGAAGTCTGGCTGTGGATATTAATGTGGTTGGCAATTATAGAGTCTTAGTCTTAACTTTGGGGTATGCAAAGAACTTGTAGAAGTATTTTCTGAGATTTGAACTATGCTGGCTGAAGCTCCACACTGGCAGCAATTACAAATGCATGAGATGATATACATATAATAAGTACTTCATAGATATTTTCTTGGCCTTGAAATTGATAACCTTTTTGACTTTATATATCTTTAGAGTTGATGCCAACTATGACTTGTACTGTCAAAAACCAATAAGCTATTCTGAGGAGCTAAATTAGTATCTGTAATTTTGATATGCCTATTGGCAGATGAGAGAATTCCTGTTTTATCTTGGAAGTTACTTCCTAGAATTGAGTATACACAGCACAGAATAGAAGCTAATCAAATGAAGCTAGATATGTTTCTAGAAGTTCGTATTTAGCGCATGAATAGCTTCATTTGATTTTAGGTAAAGCTCTGTTGGAGTTTGTCACTGCTGTGAGGTGCACTCCTAGCTACATAACTTACGAAGCTCACAGGTTGCGAAGTGTCTCACGAGATAATTTTGACTTCATCCATGCAGAACTTTGGGCTGACATCCCCTTTGCCGACAGTCGCTTTGGCCGTTACAGCATTAGTGGGAGTCCTGACGGCAATCTTTATCTTCCAGTCCGCCTCTACCAAGTGATCTGATCCATGGTGATGTTTGTGTCTGTAAAGGTTGTTACTGTGAGGAGACGACTCAGTACACATTCTCTAGTTGTAATTTTTGTCAGAGACATGTATCATACGACTTTGTGAGAGTAAAAGCAATGGAAGTTTCTTCCCTCTTTCTTCTGATTTGCATTTCCTTTTACTTCATCTTTTTCCCTTTTCTACCATGGTTAGTGGGTATTCCACCGCATTCTCTATGACGGCAATTTTAGCTTTGTGCCTTGAGCTTTCCCCTCGACACTGAGAATGCTGCTGAATCTGCTCTCGTGATCCAATTTCTTCTTTGATCATCAGGTTGAAGTAAAAGGAGGAATAACTCCATTAATCTCTGTAGTATAGAAAATTACATTTCCCCCTTCAAGAGTTCGCCTATCTCTTTCAGGCATCATGGAGCCTTTCCCTCTCCCTCCCTATTTATCTGGTATGGGGGAGTCTTCACATTGAAAAGGAAAGCACGAAAACTTTCTCTGAAATGGGCATTTAGGTACATTTTACTTTTTAGCCTTTTCAAGTCTAAAGATACGCTTGGCATACTTTAGAGGGAGTTTTTGGTTATGTCAATGATGGTATGCCTTTAGATGTGGGCACTTGGCGCCCTGCATCAATAAGGGTTTTAATACAATCGACTTTCCCTCTCCTTTATATAAGAATTGATTCCATTTTACTTTTCTTGCAATTGCATCTCACAAGGTGCTTACTTTGTGAATGGGAGATCTTCATTGTAAAAGGCCTGATCTTTCCTCAATCAGAGACTTCCCTTAAAGTCGCCATTTTCATCTATTTTCAAGTTGTTTCCCATCTGAATCTTGAGTCTGCTCCGTTCACGGAACAATCTTACTCCATCTTTCTCTGTTCTTGCCCCCTCTCTACGCAAACTCCGAGCATGGGGGTTGCGATAGCTAAACTTAGAAAGAGGTTTCTAAAGAAGAGAGCGCTGAGGATAGTAATGGTGGGTCTTGATGCTTCGGGCAAGACGACCATCCTATACAAGCTGAAGTTAGGCGACGTCGTCACGACGACGCCAACCATTGGTACACACACCATCCCCTTATGTCTTCTTTTTTCCTCAACTGACGTCTTTTACCGGCATATCTAGTCTTACTCTACCATACATCTTTAAGCATACTTCGTTCTGTGCTAATCTCTGAAATTTACATAATGACACATTGAAATCCAGAGCAGTTGATGGGATATACGAAGACGAATGTAAATTAAGAATAGAAAAAAGTCAAAATCTTTCATAGTGAGTACAGGTTAGTCATCATGTGTTATAATTCTCTACTGAGCAGGTTTCAACGTAGAGACGGTAGAGTACGACGATGTCAATTTTAACGTTTGGGACGTTGGAGGGCAGGATAAGGTAATACGACTTCTGCCTTTAAATTGTTCAGCCTTGTTGCGTTTGATATAGATTCTGAAGTTGTAGAAGAATACATTCCTGTTGTGTAATTAAGAGCATCTCACCTGGGAAAAACAGAGTGCCAAGCACCTCACCTTGTTGCGTTTGATATATAGATTCTGAAGTTGTAGAAGATTACATTCGTGTCGTGTGATTAGAGCTAAGAACCTAGTACTCACAAGATGCCATCGGCGATGCAACCACCTTCGCCATCGCATAAAATTCCCGAACCACATGGGCTCCATATTGGGTACGTGTGCTGGGGACAGGGACATCTAGTAATCAAGCGGGACCCACATGGACGACGACGCCAAAGTGTTGGTGTCTAGGGGCGTGGTGCAGTTGATTCCGAGTCCGCCTAACTATACCTAATTTCAAAACAGACTGATTCACGAAGTGTATTACGTGACGAGTGACTTCTTTTAAGAGGTTAGTAGATGAAAATCTGGACGAAGAGTCATCAGACGTTTTTCCATGGAAGTAAAGTTTTATGTCATACTCACATAGAGCACTAGGAAGACCTTTCTTGGCCACCATGACCTTGACTGAGAGATGTCGGGTATCATACCGTCTTTTCGAACTTTGTTACATGCTTTAGTTGATACGGAGACTCCTGCTACCAGATCCGGCCTCTGTGGAAACACTACATGCAGAACGCGCAAGGACTCATATTTGTGGTGGACAGCGCCGATGGAGAGAGGATTGGCGAGGCTCGCAGCGAGTTGCATCAGATCTTAAGTGAGGTTAGTCAGCAGGTCATGTACATGTATTGTTCCAAGAATAATCACAACAGTTCTGTTTGATCATATCATCTTCTGCATCTCATTGATGCCGCTAGTCTTCACACTTTGAAAGCGTAATGCCGTCAATGAGACTTGGAATGAAGCATTGGCATGGTGGTTTTCAATTAGCTAAGAGGCAAAGTTCGAAAAGCATATAGTTTTATGCAATAGAAGAAATAGATGCATATCTATCTCTTAGTTCAAGTTCTTCAGTGGGTGCACAATTATAGGCCTTGGATTACATTAAAACTAAGTGTATGTCACAGCAAAATCATTTTCTTTGGCAGAAGGAATTGGATAATGCAGCTCTTCTTGTATTTGCCAACAAGCAAGACCTGCAAAATGCTATGCAACCCACTGAGATCGCCAACAAACTCGGCCTACATTCACTTGGTCAGCGCCGCTGGTGAGCCATGGTTTCGTCATTCACTGAAGGAAAAGGCTTTGCATCAGTTACGATCTGTTTCGTCTCGACTGTTGATGCTCAAGATAATTATTTTTTTCAGGTATATACAGAGCACTTCTGCAACCTCTGGAGATGGACTGTATAAAGGCCTCACTTGGTTGCATAACAACATCCCCAGCAAGGCCATGTAGATGTGTCTTTTGCTGGATTCTCCAGCCGCAGAAACTTTTACAGCATACACAGAGGTCAGATTGCCCAATGGAATCTACACTTCATCTTTCTCGAGCCATATACTCAGAAATACAAGCCATATTTTCTAGCAAACCAGACTACCAAGATGCCGTCACACCCCAAAGTGTGAGTTAGAGAAAGGCAGAATCAATTCTTACTTCGGTCGGGGTCATCATGATTGGCATCGGTGATAGTTGTAAAATGTATCCTCAGTTCGTTCTTGCAAATGGTGACAAATGAAAACCAAATGTTTCACCAATTCGATGAATGCCCAATACTTAGTGTAGGTTCATTTATTATTGGCCAAATCTTGTCAGCTTAGCAGATTTTTGCCAATCCATCATTGAATCCCTAACACATCACACCAAATGCATCTTTTCTTCTTCAGACAACTAGACATTTCTTCATGAAGAATCTGAGTCGAAATGATCTGAATCAGAATGGGACAGGCACTTTAAAACATTCAGAACAAGAAATCATACCACAAAGTCAGGACTATAGTTAATTTCTGTACAACACTTCCATATGACAAAGACTTGCGTGTCGGTGGAAGTAAGCATGCCCCTCATTTCCGTAGTCATTGTCTTCAACAGAAGGAAAAGGGCAAACGGACAATAGAAAAATTCTACCACTTCACACGCACATCATTTTACTTTCATCGTTGGAGGCAACAAAAAGATCTTCTCTGGCAATGAGACGTGGATTTAAATCTCCATTGATTGACTGGCAGAAGCGGCCTTTGATCTCTTGCTTTTCCTCTTTTTCAATCCAATTTTATTCTTCTTCTTGGGTTTCTCATCTAGAACAGGTTGTGTGCTCTCTAAGTGCTGTTGAATGGCAGCCAGTGGATTTGACTGGAAAACTGGATGATTAAGGACTGTACTCAACTGTTTCCCTTCCTTCAATCTGAAAAAGAGGAAATTGAAACGGCTGCTACTTAGAATTAAAAAAGGAGGAGTAATCCCGAAATATGATCGTTTAGGTAGTTTTGGGGAGCAGTGTGGAACACTTACATTAGCTTCCCCCGAGATCTGCAACTCAACTTGAACTCGGTGGGTGGACGTGGTTGCTTGGTCTCTGCCTCAGGGAGGAAGTCGGAGAGAGCAGAGAGGTCGTAAGCTTTCAACTTTTTCTGCCGGCTTCTCAATTTCTTCTTCTGTCATAACAATACAAATATCTCAGCATGCATCACTTTATTTTTAAGCACTGTATTCAGCTTGCAGAGAGCCTTTTACCAAAGACACATCATCTAGTCAAACAGTACATCATGTATGCACTAACTAACGAGCAGATATCTATTGATCTAGCTAACACGCTTCAACCAGCAGCAAGTCCTTGTTGGGTTTTGGTCAGCAGATACATGCTATTAGCATCAAATCTCCTATTTTCTAGTGAGTGCAAAATCTGTACAGGATGGGTAGGATGAGATAAAATAACTAAAACACGAGTGCCTTGATTGGGTTAAGATCGATGTGTGAAACCTATCTTTGGCAACAGAGAAGGATATCGGCAAAATATATCCTATTAGCGGCTTCACATAACAAATTCTGTTATAATGCTCCATGTTTCTTCAATCATTCTAGCAATTGGATCTTCTTGTCACTCAACCTCTACAGAATCAAGCTATAATAACCGTCTAAGATAATCAAATTATTCTTTGCTTTACACATAACATGGTTCTTTACTTAAAAGGAGGATAAGTCACAATGGAAACAAGCAACAGTTTCCGAATCAAGTGGATTAGCTGTAGCTTAATGAAAAAAGACAGAACTGACATAGCTTATTATTCTGATAGGTGATAAAAGGCAACTGTAGCATACATATTCAATTTAAGTGATTAAAATGAGATGACTCATCAAGCAACGAAACTCATATTAAAAATGGTGATGGGACTACCATCTCCTTTATGTTCAGATGTTGCCCCTTTCATTCTTTATTCAATGAAAAAGGAAACAGAGCAGTCCACTGTCCCTCAATTCTGTCAATCAAAGTATATGAGTCATTCAGTATTGTTAGTAGGAATCTTGTTTAGTCATGCAGTGAACATTTGTGTTTCCATTTCAATTTACAGTGAAAACAGAAAGAGCGGGCGGTTCCCATAATTTTATTTTTCCCAAAAGCAGACATCAATCTTTTCATAAGAGACTGGAGGACAGAATCGCAAAGAAGAGTGAATTACAGTGAAGAACTCGAAATTCTTCACTGAAAACATCCCTCTGTGCTAATGACAGGAACTTATTCGCTGAATGCCAAAATTTTACACTTAAACAACTATACGAGGAGCTCGTATTCACATATATACAAGCAACCAGGCCCGACAGAGCAGGGTTCGACAAGCGGATAACAAGAGGGTGTCATATGTAGAACAAGTTAAAAAAAAAATGTGGGCACGAATTGACAGAAACTCACCTTTCCAATAGCACTTTTGGCACTCAAGGAACCGACGGTATCTCTAACCTCTGCATATCAAAGCAAAAACAAAGGGCTTCAACTTCACATATAATCACACACTCTCCCAGTATAACAACAAGAAAGAAAGCACATTGCATATTCCATCGCAAAAACGAAACTTTACGCTCATCCGACAGCTAAATCATCACAACAATCAACGTAATTCCCCTGAACGCCCCCACCAAAAGAAGGAAAAAATCATCAATTTCTCATCCAATTCAAACAGAAGAAAGGGCCTGAAGAACGTTACTGGCATAAAACTGGAGCTTCTTCTCAAACTTGCGATCGGCTTTCGTCGCTAAATCCGACCTGCAATCGATGCTCAAACGCAAAAAAGAAACAAGAAATCGCACCCATTAACGCATGAACAATGTCTCGGAATGCACAGAACATCGGAAAACCAGGAACCCACCGAGAGCCGGGCTTGCCCATGATCGCGAATCCCCCTGAGCTTTTCCGAGCGCGACGAACGCCTGCTTTCACTTTGCACCCAGAACGCAGAACACGGCGTTCAATTTGCAAACCCAGGAACTGAAAACTAGGGAGCGACCCTGAGGGCAATGCAATACCTTTGGGAAGAGAAGTCGCCGGCGAAGTTTTGGGGTTTCCTCGGAAGCGCAGGCCTGTCGCGGCGGCGCGAAGGTGCGAGCCGGAGGTTGAAGAAGACCTAAGGATGGCAGCGGAGGCAGAACGGAGGACTACGCTGGGGTACGGAACTCTAATTTGTTGGCGGCTGTATGTATTATAGTTTTTCTGGATTAGTGGGGTGAAAGTCTTAAAATTTATAAATGTAATTAAATTTTTAAATTTTTAAAAATTATAATTAAATCATAAAACTCTCACACAAATCCTATCGAATCTAAAAACTTTCGAATAGTGCAATCTATAAAAAGACTCAATTTGAACAATTTAACAAATTTTAGGACTTGATTATATTTTTCAAAAGTCATAGAACTTAATTATATTTTATTACTAATTTTAAGATATAATTGTACTTGTGAAAATTTTTAAAACTCAACTCAACAAATAGACTTAATTAGACCAATTTGACAGACTTTAAAATTTGATTGTACTTTTTAAAAGTCGTAAGACTTAATTGCACTTTCGCGATAAATTTTTGGATTAATTGCACTTAAAGGAAATTTCATGACTCAATTGTATCTTCATAATAAGTTTTAGACTTTTAATGTAGTTATTCTTATTTTATTTTATATATGATTTCTCTATAAAAGAAAATCTTATGCTCAAAGAAAATATTATCAATTTTCTGATAATAAAAAATAAAAGGAGTTTTCTAATTTAATTTCTTTTGTCTTTGAAAAAATGATATAATTCATGAACACGCGCATTGTGCAAAAATATCTTAATAACCACGGAACAACATTATCTTGAGGATTTAGCTACGGCGGATTGAACTCGCAATCTCCCACTTTAGTAAAGTAAATCTCCATTTAAACGGAAAAAAAGACAGGAGTTTTACTAAAATCTTTATCACTTAGGGCTTCCGATTTCAATGGTAATTTTATTGTGATTTGTCTATGTTAGTAAAGCCCCCAAATTTACATGCACAAACAACAATATTGGTTAAGTATACCATATTGTCCTAGATTGTCACTAGACCCGTCAAATGAGTGAATTTAGATGAGTCATAAATGGCCAGACCCAAAATTGATCAATTTATCCCGTTTTGATATATTTTATTTGCAATGCAAAATTTTGGACTCATATTCGAAAAAATTCAAGATTCATTTTTAGCAACTTTTTTTCTCCTTATATTGTTGCCTCTCAAGAATGGACAACTCCATGGGCCGATTCATTGGGTTAGTGACGGAGCCTAGGGGTTGGGTTATGGAGGGGGACGTAAAGATAGTGGTGAAGACCCGGCCCGGACCATTCATAAATCATGAAACAATTTCAGGCATTGGTTTTGAAATTAAATATAAATGGGCTACGGGCCATTTATGAATTATGAAATGGGCTCCGACTTTGAGTTTGGTCATGATAAACCGCATTCAAATTCGAGACATTAATCTCGGGAGTTTATTCGAGAAATATATATCCCTCTAATCTCAATCGGGTTCCTCTTCATGGAGGTCCCCTGCAGCGCGTCCTTGGCGGCAGCAGCCGGACACGTCCATTAGGTCTGCGTCGGGACGTCGCTCGACAGGTTGCCCGTCCATTGATTGGTCGAAGGAGGCGGATTGCTGCCGGATTCCTTGGCCGCCTCCTGGTGGGAGGGCCACAGATGGATTTGCTCGGAGGCGGTATTGTCGGAGGAACCTGACCCATTTTAGTTGGGCTTTAATATTTTAAACCCATTTTCATGCGATCCTTCAAATGTTTAACAGCCCACTTACAACCCAGCCCAAAAAATATGAGTCAAGGCCCATTTCAACGCATCTAGCTTATCACTAAGTTAGCCATTCATACGATTCATTGGGCAGCCAAAATTAAGGACTACCACGACCAAAATGCAGCTAAACCTAGATGGCCACACCTTTGGAGGGAAAATAACATTAAAAAGATTATAAAAAACAAAGGACATGGTTAGGACTTGACTCGTCGAATGAGTGAGTCGAATCGAAAATGATCCGATCCATATTAACCTTTAACCCATTTTGATCCATATTCATGTAAAGTAAATTTAATAACTTGTACCCTAGTCAACCCGTATTACTAAAACCCATTAATATTATATGAAAATTCACGTCCATTTTAAGTTTTATGCTAATTGGATAAAAACTTCAAATCAAATTTAAAAAGTAAATTAAACAATTAAAAATAGTAAATAAAAAATAAAAAATGTAAAAAAAAACCTATAAATTAATTGACGTGTCAGCCCACAAGGTTGTCATTGACTTTGCTGCTCTACCACAAGATGAACATGGCTGTTCAACCATTTGATTAGTTCATGATAAGGGACAATAGGTAGAATTCCACGATTGTAGAATTTAATTCATCGTCTTATATTCGTGCAACATCTTGTGATTCCATCTCGTTTCGCATTTCTAAAAACAAGAAGTTCAAAAGCAAAGAAAAAAAGTGTTAACATCGTGTCAGTGAAAAAGCTTATAATAAGAAATAATTGAACTAATATGGGAATTTTGATATGTTTATGGATGCATTCTAATCATGCTGTTATATGTATCGAGTAAAACTCCATCGAGATCGGACCTTACCGATTATTAATCTACATGTTGGACTAGCTAATTTACAACACGTGGACAATGCGGGGCTGACTGATTGTAAATTTTTTATGAATCGGGGCTGCTGCTGTATTTGGTAAATAAATAATAGCAGAACGTTGGTCAAAAAAGCATCTCTTGACAGCTAATGGCACTGTGGTTGGATTTGAACATTTGAACTCGACCTGGCTCTTTTGATTATGCTATTGCCTTTTTTAATCAGACCTTGCCTTGACAAGCTGACCTGAGTTTGGTGGGAGCATGTTTAATTAATCCCTAACATAGGAAAATGACAAAATGCTTATTATTATTATTATTATTATAAGCCTGAAGGTGGGTATTGTCTGATGGGATTGATTAATGGAGTAGATAGTTTTTGCCAGCTTGCTGCATAAGAGGTGATTGCATTTTAAATGAGAGATTGTGTTTGGTAGGGATAGACTGTGTGATTAGGGCTTGATTTGGAGGTTAGGAGATTCTCTATTTGTGTGGCAATGCATCTCGCTTAGAATATTTTTCAAGGGCATGTTTGCCTTCTTGGGGCCCAATGGGCGGTTTGCATGCATTCGAGAGTTAGAGTCGAGTCAAAAGTTCGAATCATCGGATTATGATCGAATCCCTTCGATGTCAAATTTGATCGAATTCCGCTAACATGACAAAAGTGTGGTCATGACAAAATCTACAGATACTTGCATGGACATGTGTACAAAAATTTAACCAAACGACTTCAAAGTATGATGTGGATGGAATTTGATCGATATAAACGAGTACATGTGGACACTTGTGCTGGAAGAATTTCATTCATGTCACACTACGACGTCGGGCAATGATTACGTCTGCTAGATTTAGTTGGGTTTAATGTTGAAGGGACTTAATTGGAAAATTTGCGAAAGTAATTGGACTTGATGAAACAAATTAATAATACCTTAATTTTATTAGAATAAAAAAAGTGAAAGTATATGGACGACAACCCTAACTTTTCCTTAAAAAATATTTTGCTACTTTGGAATTTGGAGAAAGGATTGTTGTGAAGTTTCTAATTACAATAATGAAGTTTTAATGTAAACTAGTGTAAGATTTAAGTTTTGTTTGTTTCGTGAAAAAATAAATGATTTGTGAAATATTTTTTTAAAAACAATTGATTATATCGCTTAAAATAATTGATCAATGAAAAAAATATTCATCATCGACAGTAAATTAAGTATAAATATTTTCGTGAAAGATGAAAACATTTTCATTTCATTTATTTTTCTAAGCAAGATAAACGACAATTTTTTGAAAAATTAATTTATAGTAAATTTATCAAAAGTATGCTAATTTATGGTTCTATGTGGTATTAACCTTAAAAAATATTTCCATTATCAATTTTAATCAACTTGTGAATAATTATATTTTGTTTATTCATTTTTGAATTAATATAAGGGATTATCTTTAAAAAAATATTTCATAAATTATTTATTTTTTTGCAAGATAGGTGCGTCCCTATCCTTCGAAAATCAAAGTAGCTTCATTTGTCAACATATCTTTTACATCCAATCGCACTTTTTAAAAGAGACGGGAGTTCAAAAGTCAACTAAAGTAGGTTCTCAATTTTAGTGTCCCGATAAGATAGTTGCACGGTATGGGGTCTTATTCCTTAGGGCCAGCTGCCTTGAACGTTGTGATTTACAGCTGGCATGATGGGTAGGGGTGGCGGTTCCTTACTACAGGTTGCCCGCCGGGCCTAACCTACCTCGGGTATAGGTTCCCATTTTTGGAACCCTGGGCCTACCCATCGAAATCCGGAACAAACCTACCCTCTCTCTCAGGGTTCCGGGGTCCAACAAGTTCTTTGTTTTTTTTTTTTTTTTTTTTTTTTCATTTAAGTGGAACCTGGTTCCTGTTACGAAAAAAGAGGAACCGTGTCGGGAACCAAAACCTTCCTCCCTAGAACAGGAACCGTGATCATCCCTTCCAACATAGTCTTGTCACCGAGGAAGAGTTGAGAGACCAAGATGAGTAGAAAGAGAGCAGCTCGGAATGAGTTCCTATGGTTCGAAGAGAAAGATGCCTTGTCACCGAGGAACTGCAAAGTCTAGGAGACGCCAAAGAAGAAACATAAATTACAGTTAGTGGAAGGAAGAACAAAAGGAGGACGAAGCATCTCAGGTAATGAACTGCACAATTTAAGTCCAAAGATTCTGCTAGAAAGCAAGCATCGATGAATTTACATATCCTGACTTTGAAAGGACTAATAGTGTATATCCTCAAACTACAGTCAGTGTAAAATCCCACTAGGAATGCTTTTAGCATTCCTATTTCCTCAAATATGTCATATACATTAATGTAATAGATCACCCAGGAAGCCAATAAAACTATTCTTTCCACTTAGATCTTTGTTGACAGAATCCATGAGACAATATTCTTTACCAAGGTTAAAAATTCATCGATAAAAATCCATGCTTGAGCTGTCATACTCCCTTCCATTCTGCACATCCTCAAATGCTGAAATATGTGCTTGTGAATGTTAAAGTAGTGCGTGGCTTCACATATGGATCCGATCCACGACAATGAAGCAAATTCCACATCACTAGATTCATATTGTCAAAGCTAAACCGAATGGCCACTCCAGTTGTTCAATTCGGTAGACTATGCATGGTTACGAAAAGAACAGAGGAATCACTCCTATCAATTAGTGTAGATCCTACAGCTCAAAATTGGTATTAGGCGTGCTAAAAGCTAGCAAAATCGATGTTTTTATAAGCCCACTCAAGTAGTATTCATATGGGTGGCATGGCCCTCGTAAATCACATTCGAAGAGGGGGTCATGCTTATTTTGTCACCTGCTCTTCCCCAAGTTGGAGACTTTTGTCCTCCCTCTAGGTTTTTTAACCGAGTTTTGGGGCCCTGGCTCTGTAGTAGTTTTACCTCCATGGGCACTTGCGGTCGTGCTCTGTTTTTATGTGGGTTTTTGTGTCGATTATGTGCCTGATAAAAGTATATGTAATGTGGTGATGAGTGATGTTGGTTTGGGCGGGTATCGGTGAACTTTGCGGTAGTGATCGGTCAGAGCAAGCAATCCCTCACTTAAATGCAAGCAAGCCAAATTATTCCTATCTTCTTTCCTCTAGACCGGTAAATCGAAAAGTGCGGTTCCGATAAGCACACACATTCAATTTCACCACCAATGTTCAGTCAAGATAGAACCCACAACCGATTCGAATGAGGAACAAAGAGAGACGCGAAGCGCACACCTCCTGAGAGCAAAAAAAAATGAGATCAAAGAAGCGGTAGGTTTCGCTGCCAATTAAAAATAAAAACCAGCGAGATTAGCTCGGCATCGGCTTAGGCGGAGAAGAAACGAAACATCACGGTCAAAAAAGGGAGCTTCGCGGTCACATCCGGCGCCTCATCCGACGGCACCAAGGGCGAAGCTCGCCGACACCACAACAACAACGAGATGGAACGAAGATCCAACGCAAAGCTCGAAACCGAAAGAGAAAGCCGAATCGATCGATGAGCGAGATGGGGAGGGCGACGGGGAGTTTTACCTAGGGTTGTGGAAAGGGCCGACCTCGTTGGCGTAGAGAGGGGCGGCGTCGCCGTCCTTGTAGTAGTGGTCGGAGGCGTCGGGTCTGTAGCACTCAAAATAGGGTTTTGAAGATGATGAAATTGGGAATGGGATAGAAATTAGGGATTTTTCTGGGAAGGAAGGAGGCTGGACCGGACCGGTTCCGGTTCCGGTTCCGGTTCTCGGTTCCGGAAAATGAGGAACCGGACTCCCTAAAATCGGGAACCGAACCGGACCCTTCGGTTCGGTTCTCCGGTTCCCGGTTCTACCCGGGAACCGTGCTCACCCCTAATGATGGGTAAAGCAGATAAAAGATTGAAAGGAAAGAAAAAGAATAACCCCACCACTTTAGTCGTGCATTTATTTATTTACTTATTTATTACATTTTTCCACAAGAACATAAAAGAAAATTCCATCGAAAAAACATCATCAATAATATCTGAACTTCAAACTTTTCCTTCGAAAGATCAACTACCGCATTATGACGTTTGGAGTTTTGGTCTCCACAAGATAAATGGCTATAAAAAATAGTGAAAACTTACACACATATAAGTAATTTTAGAGGTAAAAATTAAATAAACAATTAAGTCGGATTTTAACAAGGCAAGTGCAAAATTTAATGCTTTCGTACCCAGTTTAATATTCCATTGTCCATGTAGGTTCTTGTTTACGTTCGTTGGTTGGATATTTTGAAAAATCAATGTAGCTATCATGGAGCAATTATTATGAACATCTTGAAGCTCCACATTAAGTTTATCTCTCCGATAGGAGATTCTTAGGAAACCTTTATTTTTATATTTTAAATCTAAGATGATATGTCAAATAGGAATGGTTGAAGTATCCCGCATTGCTTATTTACAGGATTTATATGCCCTTTTATATATATGTGAACTTGCTTCACCTATAAATTTAAGCCTTTGAGCTATTTTTTTTATCATGGTACTAGAGTTATGTTCCACACAATGAAGGGATGTTAATATATCCTATATTGCTTGTCCGTTGGATTTATCTTTTTATTTTTATTTTTATATAGTTTAAATTTTTGGGATGGGATTTCTAATAAATTCATGATTTATTTGTCGAGAAAGAATTGAATCTTAGGATTTGTTTGTTTGAAGGTAAACTATTTACGAAAATTTGTTTTGCAACTTTATGGTATTTTGGTGACAGAAAGCTAATCAATTTATGTTAAACATTTTCCATAAATTGAAAACACCAAACTTATGGTTCACTTATTTGAAGGAAAGTTGTTTTCGGAAAACCATTCTCCAATTTTTTTGTATTAGGATGACGAAATACTAATCGATTTATGGAAAATATTTTCCATGGATCGAAAATAGCAAACTTAAGGTCCATTTGTTTGACGGAAACCTATTTCCAGAAAGTTGTTTTTTAACTTTCAAGATTTGAACTATGGCAAACTAATTGATTTATGAAAAATATTTTTTACAAACTGAAAACAAAAGCTTGAATTTGGGGGAAAATGACTTTTTCTTTTAATAAGAAGAAAATAATTTTCCCTAAACTACCAAATAAATGAAAGCTAATCAATTTTAATGAAAATGATTTTCATGAAAAAAAATTTCATTTATCATGTAGTTTCAGTGAAATAAGCGCACTTTGGACAAAATACCGTTATTTTAATGATAAACCATTTATTTGGATGTAGTAATTAAGTCCTTCGTTTTAACCCTATAGGCAAATCCCACTTGCATGTCCGCATTCAAATCGAACCCGGAACGATGGGGAAGTCATGATGGATGCTGTCCTTCCTCACCAGCATTCCACAAACTTCATGAATTCCCTCACGAGATTTAAGGGGCACCATGCCCATCTTTTACACCAAAGTCACTAGCATTCTCTTGTTCTTTAAAGTGCATCTTGAACTACCTTAAATAAGGTTCTATGTTTTTATCCAAACGAAATCACCAACTTTATCTCAATCCCTACGGCACCTCGAACCCGTCCCTGTCGTGACAGGTCAAAAACAGTCACCATCAAGTGGTAATATGGTCTCCATCACATGGTTTTGTCTCTAAGGGCTAACGGGTATATTGAGGTTTCGAGTTCTTGGGAACTACCGTTTGAGATCGGAGATTTGAGGATGAGGCCATTTTTGTATATGGGTATTAAATCACACTTTTATATAATAATTTAAAATTTTAAAACAATTGGCAGCGATTCTACAAATTCTCATATGATATTAGAGTCGGAATTTTTGAATTCAAATTTTTTTAGATTTCATTTATCTCTCCAATTATATATGTTAACACTTAATACTAAGTAAAATGACCAAATCAAGCATGAGGTGGAATGATAAAATAATAAAATATTAAATTACACATCCATCTACCCGTTTAAGTTATTAAAACAACTGATAATAATATCACAAAATCTCGAGAGTTTTGTTTAAATCTCTCAATGGGATTTCATTTTATCTTTAGATAAGGTCGCACGCTAAGTAACACTGAGGATAAATACATCAGAGTACCACATAGGATGCACAAATTATTTATTGAATTGTAAGTAACTGGGCGATCAAAGGGGACATGAAAACAAAGGTGAGTGACAATCCCCAGGGTTTGAACCACGCGACAGGAAAAAGGACTTTCCTCTGTATCACATTCAAAGTCCCGTGCACTGTGATATTCCTCATCTAGTAGGTACAACAGCAGTTAAATTTTTTTTTTCTGGGGAATTATTGGATGAATTAGTCAAGAGCCGACACAGACGATTGGTGCGAATTGGCCAAATAAGCAACACGGAGATGGAATAGTCTTGTGTCGGAGTTCTCATTCCCATGATACCAATTTATAACAATCATTGCATCTGATGTGTCGTGACAGAAAGTTGAGCAATCCTGATCAAGGATTTTGACTCTGAGCGATGCCAGCGATGGCACCACTGTTGTTGTCGTTGCCGACCTAGGGGTTCGGCCCTTTATGTGAGCGACCGAACATCCTTAGGTGATGAATTTCATGAAACGGTTTTCTCATCATGAATGCAAGTCACATCAATAGGACCGATTGGAATTCGTCGTTACATTCGTCATTCATGACTCGATTCATCCTTTTGCCAAAAATCAAAAGTCGCACCACCGACAGCAATCGTCACTAAGTGCCACAAGCTTCTCGGCGACATACATCGCTAGTCATAACTCTCTTTGGCAAGAAAAAAGATTCTTCGTGTATGGCCGAAATTAAAACCGGGCTGGAGCCAGGGCCCGCCCCGCAACTTTTGCAAAATTATGCTTAGGCCTGATTTTTTGAAAAAGATTTCATATCCATCCTTAAATCTCGACCCCACCAAGAACTTTAAGGAAGTATTATTAGGCATGTTCAGCAAAAAAAAGTCTTCCGAATATAAGAGCCATGGTTTAATACGATCAGGCTTTAATTTGCGAAATATGATTAATGATGAGTAATTTTTTTTATAAAATCGAGAAATAATGCTTTAGTACAGATGGAATGATTGAATTTTGCAATTAGGCCCGTCCTTATTTTCGTGGCGTTAAGGCTCTGTTTATTTCGTGAAAAAAATAACAATTTGAAATGTATTTTCCTAAAAATTGATTGCTTGCATCGCTTGGGATTTATAATAATTTATATCTAAACATTTTCATAAATAATAAAAGAAATTTCTATTCGTTCATTTTTGTAAGCGATAAAGCGATTATTTTCAAGAAGAAATTTTCAAAATTATTCATTTTGGCAAAACAAATGTACTCTAACATCCCATTCGCAACATACACACAACTGACATATTACGAGAACTTCTTTAGGAAAGGATTCTAATTCGCTAGTGATGTATGACCTCTGGGTTTTATTTTATGAAATAATCATCTAGTCTTATGTAAGATGATTTCACCGAGAAAATAAGTAGTTGTACGAACTTTTTACATGTATATACATATATACATATATGATTTTTCTCTCTTTTATTTTTATCGTTTTTAAGCTACTAAAGTAATTAATGTTGATATCAAATCTAATCAAAGCGCAAAAAATGAAGTAAACCAATTGTGTTGCTATTAATTTTATCTAACACATCAATTAAATCGCCACATTCACTGATTTCGAAGCTTCATGATAAGTCGTCCATTAGATTTTATATAGTGGACTTAGGCAAAGGCTGATAGGATGCGTGAGAACCGACCGGATGGCTACGAGGTGATGTGGGGTAACATTAGAGCACAATTATTAGATCCTAATGATTGGGGTTCATTTATTACGTCACCTATAAATTAATTCTAATTAGTGATATTATTAAGTATGATTAAATTATATAAAAACAATTTTCTATCAAATTATGTTTGTGATTATAAACTTAGGTCAATCATCCAAAATATCGTATCGCATATACTAGAGGTAGAGGTGATTGACAGATGAATTCAGTTGGATTCGACTGAGTAGGAAGGAAAATTATTTCTCGGGTGTGTCTCGATCTTGCCCCCTTGTACTTTTGAAAGGATTAGACCTTGACTAGCTAATTAGTCGGCCGACTGCCGACTTGTTCATTGAATCTACACAAGTATGATTCCAGTCATTGTTCTTATTTAGAACCCATCAAATTGTAAACAAGTTGTCGTCTAAGCTCATTTTAGAGATTAAAATCCATTGCACATAGACCCTCTGGAGCTTAGATATAATAGCATTACTTTTCATGCAATTTTTGAATCGCAATCAAATACCCATTTATATATAATATCTAGAATCAATACATATAATGATATTATTTTATTTTTCCAAGCATATGTTCCACGGCCCTAAAGCCAGGGTGCATTCCCACCACCATTGAGAGAAAGAAGAAAAATCAAAAGGAGGACAATCCATAGTCCCACCACCGCCACACCATTTTTCCTCCGTCAATCACTCCCAAATTCCACTCAACGCAAAAGCCCAAAATCCATGGCCAACCTCCTCCCCTACCTCTCCCTCTTCCTCTTCATCGCCGCCGCCCTTCATCGACAAGCCCTCTCGATCACCACCCCGGCCGACGTCGCCGCCCTCAAGGCGTTCAAGGCCGCCGTCTACCCCTCCTCCATCCCACCCTGGTCCTGCCTCGCCTCCTGGAACTTCTCCTCCGCCGACCCTTGCTCCGTCCCCCGCCGCTCCTTCTTCACCTGCGGCGTCTCCTGCTCCTCCGCCTCCTCCTCTGGCTCCGGCGGCCCCGCCCGGATCACCCTGATCACCCTCGACCCCGCCGGCTACTCCGGCACCCTCTCCCCGCTCGTCTCCCGCCTCTCCCGCCTCGCCGTCCTCGACCTCTCCGACAACTCCTTCCGCGGCCCCATCCCTTCCTCCCTCTCCTCCCTCTCCGCCCTCACCACCCTCTCCCTCCGCGCCAACTCCTTCTCCGGCGCCGTCCCCGCCTTGGCCGGCCTCAGGGCCCTCAGTCCCTCGACCTCTCGTACAACTCCCTGTCTGGGCCGCTGCCGAGTTCGCTCAGCTCGCTCCCGAGCCTGACCCGGCTCGACCTCAGCTTCAACCGCCTGACCGGGTCCATCCCGAAGCTCCCGCCGAACCTGCTCGAGCTCGCCCTGAGGGGGAACTCGCTCTCCGGCCCCCTGTCGAAGGACTCGTTCGCCCGGTCGGCTCAGCTCGAGGTCGTCGAACTCGCCCACAACTCGCTCGCCGGGGCCCTCGAGCCCTGGCTCTTCCTCCTCCCCTCCGTCCAGCAGATCGATCTCGCCAACAACAGCCTCGCCCGCGTCGACGTCGCCGCTCCGCCCGCCGGCGGCGGTGGCGACCTGGTCGCCGTCGATCTGGGGTTCAACCGGATCGAGGGGTCCGTCCCGGGAAACTTCGCGCGCTACCCGCAGCTGTCCTCGCTGTCTCTACGGTACAACCGGCTGAGGGGGGGCATCCCGGCGGAGTTGGGACGGAAGACGACGCTGAGGAGGCTGTTCCTGGACGGGAACTACCTGACGGGGAAGCCGCCGGAGGGGCTGTTCTCCGGCGGGGCGACGGTGGCCTTCGGGAGCCTGGGAGACAACTGCCTGAGGGAGTGTCCGGCGACGTCGCAGCTGTGCGCGCCGTCGCAGAAGCCGGACGCGGTGTGCAAGCAGGCGTACGGCGGGAGACCGAGGTCGTAGCTTTCGTGTCAGGTTTCAGTCAGGCTTTTCAACATTAATTATTTTTTTTAGCCGTTCTTGTCTTTTTTTTTTTTTCTTTTAATTATCAAAGATGTGTAGAGAAAAAAAAAGAAAATAAATAAAAGAAAAATGTATGAAAAAGTATATGCACGTGTACTTGTATAGCTGAAGATTGTGACTTTTCCTCGTATAAAAAAAGAGTATATTTTTTTATTATTTCAAAATTTTCTGGAATCATTTAAATTATTAGTTATGAAGATTTCTATATCATGTTTATCGAGCTCGTAATTTTTTATTGTTCAAATAAATTTAGAGCGCATGCAATAAATTTTCTTTTCTAAAATCATCGGCTCACCAATCAAATAATTTTTTCCCGGCAAACTCAATGGTAATTTTTCAATAATCTTGTGTTTATCAAGGGAAAATCACGTCACACAAGTGCTACATAATTTTCGTAAGGTATTCATATAATCACTCAAGTGCTATAATTTGAAAAAAATAAGTTCTCCCATGTGATATGTCTAATTTACTTTCTCACTATAAAAAGTAATAATAAAAACCAGATCGCCTACATTTATTTTTATTTTTTGCGTCACTTCGACCGGCCCGAACATTTATTGAGGGGGTTGAGTGACGCGGAAGGGAAGTCACAAATAAAAAAGTCTTTTTTTCTTCTTTTTTTTATCTGAAACACAAATAAAAAGTCGATTTCCGGAAACTTTTCATTTTTTAATCTTTTTTTTTGAACGAGATTTTCTAATCGGTTCGGTGTGGACGGATTTGCTGTATTTTGTAGCGGATTCACACAAGCATCTGACAACTGAACTTGACAATTGACATCCCCAGGCGAATGCAGGAATCTTCCGAATTTCTGAATAAAATGAATAACGAGAAATTATTTTTTATTTAAAAATAAAAAGAAATCCCACGTCCTCCCGACAACCCATCAAAATCTTAACAGTCAGAAAGTCTCTCGACCCAAGATCCATCGCAATTAGACAACTCGACATGAACCGAACTTGTGCGGTTGAGAGACGCGTTACATCATAATTCGTCTAGAAGAAGATCAAAGGAAAGATGAATTTGACAGCTACAAAAGTCATATTAGTTAAACTTTATCTGATGTATGATAATGACAATATATAATTTATAATATCCTTTCCATAATGGTCGGTCGGGACCACGTCCTTTTTCAAAAAGAGAATATGTGGAAATTTGTTTTTTTCTCAAAGGGCCTTATTAACAAGTTTAAGTGTAAACAACACTTTCCAAGATAGTTTGGAAAAAAATGGAAAAAAAAAAATTACATTTCAATAAAATCATTAACTTTAGATTGAACATAATAATATTTTAAAGGGTAAAAGTCTGAGCATTATAGTAAGAATAGAGTAAGACCAGCAAAAAAGAAGAAGATAATTTTGAAAAAAAGTTTACATCTTAATAAAATCATTAACTTTGAATTGAATATAATTATATTTTGAATGGTTAATATTATGAAAAACCCCAAACTAAAATATTTGTGACAAATTTACTCGTGTAATATTTTGATAACTAAAAATGATAAATTGGTATACTTATGACAAATTTACCTTAAATTAATTTTTTGATTACAAAAAATTTATCATTCGTTAGTTTTCATTAAATTGGATTAGTATCATAAAAAACTACAAAACTAATATACTTGTGACAAACGAATAGAGAGTAAAACTCCAAACCCACACATCCGTAAATTATCAGGGATTATCTAATCGGTAATTTGATGGTAAAATGTAACGGAAATTAATGAAGAATAAATTTATCACATGCATATTAATTTGTGGGATTTTTATGAAAAAAAATGAGCTTGGAGTAGATTTATTATAAATATATATGTTTGGATATGTCGTGGTATTAATCCTCTGGAATAAGATAAAAGAAACGGTGAATTTGATACCTTCAAAAAGTCATTAGTTTAACTTTATCTGACGCATTTTGCCAAAAAAAAAAAAAAAAAAACTTTATCTGATGCGCGATCGCGGCAATGTCTATTTTATAACATCCTTTCCAATAATGGTCGGGACCACATCCTTTTTCAAAAGAGAATATGCGAAAATTTGTTTTTTTCTCCCTCCAAGGCCTCATTAACAAGTTTAAGTGTAAATAACATTTTTCAGATAATTCTAAAAAAGGAAAAAAAGTTTATATTTTAATAAAATCATTAAATTTGAATTGAACATAATAATATTTTAAAATAATTAATATTATGAAGAACCCAAAATTGTATATTTATAATAAATTTATCACAAACTAATTTTTTAACCATAAAAAACCCTAAAGTGTGATCAATTTATCTAAAATTAATTTTTGACTAGTAATAATCTCAAACTAGTAAATTTGTGACAAATTCATCCTCAGTTAATTTTTGTTAAATTAGATTAGTACCATGAATAATCACAAAATTAGTACATCTATAACAAACGGATAGTAAAACTCCAAACTGGCGTAAGTATCATTCAATTCAGTAATTTAATAGTAAAACTTATTTGGGTAAATTTATCATAGGCATAAATTAGTTTATGGAATTTATTATATATATAATTTTTCATGATATTAACTTAATTAAAAAAATCATTTACATGGGGAACCAAGTTTATTCAAGCTACAATGGTAGAAATGAAGGGTAATCGAATAATGTGATCTCTAGGTACAATGAAACAATGTGTTAGCTAGCCTTTTCACCATTTTTCACACGATCAGGAAGACGAACTCCCGGATGGCGGCGATCTCGCCAATCTTCTTCAGCGTGTCCTTGGTCGGCTGATCGTCGAGCTTGATCGAGATCATGCTCTCGGAGTTCTCCGAGTCGACGGCGGTCCTGGTAGCTTTCATGAAGCCGATGTTCACGTTGGCCTCCCCCAGGACGCTCCCGATCTTTCCGATCAGGCCCGGCTGGTCGATCGCCCTGCAGAGCAGCACGCACCCTTCCAGCCGGACGTCGACCTCGAAGTTCCCGACCTTGGTCAGGAAGGGCAGCCCGTCCTTCACCTGCCCCTCGACTTCGATCTCCCCGGACGTCGATAGGGCGCTGTCGAATCTGGACTCGACGTTCGCGATCTGGACCTGGAGGAACTCGAGAGGGTACTCCGGCGAGCCGGGCAGGGTGACTCGCTCCTCGGTGATTCTGAGCCCTCTTTGCTTGGCTACTGAGTCTCCGTTCACCCAGTTGACGATCACGCTGGAAATGGGTTCGATGAGGCCCTTGATCACCCCGGCTCGGAGGAGTTTCGTGTCGAGCTGATCCGGTTCTCTGGCGGAAGCGTACGTGACTTTCACGGATTTAAAGCCGCCTCTCCCGGAGATCAGCTTGACAGCAAATCTTCCTAGATTGGTTGCAAGGTCCAGAAATGGCTTCAGCTCTGCAAGAACCTGATAGAGCAAACAGCATTGAAATGTGCAGGAATCTTGCCTAATGAACGTAGTAAGAACAGGCAGCTATCGTCAGATATGGCGGAAAAGGAAGTTTATCAGACCTCAGATAACATTGTTATCGATTGGCGTTCGAATGAAATCGAAGGATCAATGCAGGACTACATTATCTGTTCTATCGCATGGTGTTAGCTCGTAAAGAGGCTAGATGATATACCTCAGCAGCAACCATCGGTTCATTGACGACGGTCGACGGAAGATCTCCTTTTAAGGCTTTGATGACAGCTTCTGCAATTTCGATAGCCAATTCTTCCTGCACATAGGCCTTTGCTGTCATCTAATGGCACAGAAAGTGAAAAAGTTTGAGCATTCGTGAAGTCGGGCCATTCGACCAACCTGAGCTTCGAAAGTACTGTCTCCGAGATTCGGGGTGACGATGACTCTCTCGTGTTGAATCAGCTTGTTGTCTTTCGGCGGTGGCTCCTCTATCAGAACATCTACTGCTGCCTGTTAGAGAAATCACTTTAATGCTCTGGACGACATAATTATCAGTCCCTCAAAAGATGAAAGCGAGACAGAAAGGAGTACCCGCGACACGATTCCTGAATCGAGTGCCCTGACTAGAGCATCTTCATCGATCAATCCACCATGAGCAACGTTCAGGATTTGAACGCCCTTCTTCATCTTCACAAAGGTCTCATCGTTGAGCATCTTCTGCGTGGCGGGAGTGAGATGCATATGTAAGGAGATGAAATCTGCATTTGCTATGGCCTTGTCGAACGTCACCAACTCTACCCCGATCGCCCGGGCTAGATGACCAGAGGCATATGGATCGTATGCAATCACATGCATTCCAAGACCTTTGGCACGTCGGGCGACATCGAATCCGACCTCTCCAAAACCCAGGACAGCAAGGGTCTTCCCTGAAAGAGAAATGCCCACATACTTCTTCCGTTGCCAATTACCTGCATTACCCCATACGTGTATATCAGAAGTCACTTCCAAGTTTCTGGCCATATCCCTATGTAGTATGTACACAATATAGAAAATCTGTTATTGTCAATTGTTCTGTTCAAAAATACATGCCGGATTGATCGAAATTCGTTTGGTTATTCGACAGTCTGCTATAGAAAACTGTCGTCAATCAAGCAGCTCCGCTGCAAAATTGTAAGATCTGTACTTAATCACTGAGAAAGACGATGCTACTATTAATGAGGAAATATGTTGGCAAACACAGCAGCCCCTGCACAAGCATACTGAGATTCACAAACTCAACCTGTTCCTACAGCATCCTGATTTCTCAATGTTGAAAGGAACCTCATAAGCCGAAGAAAAAATGTTAGCAATTTCGATTCATACATCCAGAAAAGGGGTTTCCTGAATTCACACTGCATCTTGCAGTAACTGGTATGTGGTTGTACGAAGACATTTCGAAACACATTTTGCAGACCGATTCCGCTTCAGAATCATACTTCTGACTAGACTCTGCAACTCCTCTCCTCTAATTCTTCAAACAGTAAGGCATGAAAAGAATCCATCTAGAACACGGTGTAATTCCAAAAAGAAGGGATGAACTCATCAATCTCTGGGACCTGCATGATCTAATGGGTAACACCAATCGGATGTGACAAGTTTTCCCAAAAACAGAGACTAGGGAAAGCAGCATCCAGTTATTGCTGTCGAGCCCTTTTAGATCACGAAACCATAGTTGCACATGAGTATAGCTACATTTGTAAAAGCAGATTCCAGGTCCCATGTTCTTGTCTCTGATTGTTCCACATGAAACCGGACCACAAACTGATGGAATCAATCGATGACTTTTCGATTATGGAATATATTCCGACAAATTTAGGGACAAAATTAGCTCATGCCATGAAAGTTTTCACGGGTAAAAATGCATTAACTAGATGCAGAAAGACAATTCAGCAGTTGCCATTTGAGTCCTTTCCACAGGTATGAACAACTGCCCTACATTGTTTCCTCTACATATGCACTGCACATACTGAACAATGCCAGAACAGAACGAACAGCCAGAACTAGTAGTGCTGAGAAAGGATTGAAATTCATGAAATAAGCACTGACCCGACTTCACGGAGATCGCGGCTTGAGCGATGTTTCGGGCCATGGCTGTCAGGAGGGCGATTGCGTGCTCCGCCACTGCCGAGGCGCTTGCGTTCGGGGCATTCACCACCAAGCACCGGTTCTCGTTCGCCGCAGCCAGGTTCACATTGTCAATCCCGCCCCCGGCGATCCCGACCACCTTCAGCCTCCCACGGGAGCAGCCGAACACGTCCCTGCTCACCCTCATCTCGCTACCAACGATGAGCGCATCGCACCCGCCGATCCTCGCGCACAGCTCCTCAGGCGCGAGGTCAACCGCGTGGTCAACATCCGCGAAATCCCTGAGGATCTCCAGCCCCGCCTCCCCGAGCTCGTCCGCCACGAGGACAGAGAACCGATCATCATCGGAGGCAGCACGCAGGGCCCCCGGCGGGTGGCGGAGGGCACGCCGGAGGGAGACGGAGGTGGCGAGGTTCCGCGGCGGAGCACGCCTGGGGGAGGCGAAACCGCCGGCCGCCAAGGATCGCCCGAGCTTGATGGTGGTCGCCATTTCGTCGCGAAGCTGGATTCATTCGAGGGAGGCGGAGAGGGACGGAATTTAAAGAGCACGCGGTGGTGGCGTACATGGGCGGTTCGCGGTTTTCATGGAAATGAGAGGGAAGAAGAAGCGGAAGTTCTGAGAAGAAATGGGAAAAAACTAATGACGAACTCGGTCAACAACGCCGAGGGGTTAACCAACTTCGCAAGCATAAGAAAGTCGTCGCTTCCTCTGCCGCGGCCGCCGCCGGCTGCCGTCGAGCTCCGTCGCGGCGACGGCGGAGGTAGAGTGGTGTGACCTGGTCTCGCCGTCGCCGTGTCTTCTTCTTCTTCTTCTGACGCGGTCCCTGCAGACGCAAGTGAATACCATGATGTCCGAACGCGTTCCTTTCTCTGTGTGAAAATAAAAAAGGGAATTGTCTCTTGTATATACTACCGAATCGGCATTTGAAAAATTAAACAAAATTACAAAATATTTAAAGTATTAGATAATGTGAAGAGATAAATTGTATAATATACGTGGCATGGAATATTTGTGAAATGAAAAAAGAAAAACCCTTCAAGATTTGAAACTTTTTTTTTTATGTGCGCGCGCGCATGAAAAGGTTGGTGTTGGATAGGAAATTTTCAAAGTTTAATGTTGAAATATGTGAGAGAGAAATAAAAATTATTGACCTATGCATTGTAAACCTAATACAAATAAATCAAATAGGAAAAAATGTCAGAAAAGTCCTAAACTTATTATGTTGGTGCAAATTTAATCCTAAATCTTTTAATATTGTTAATTTAGTCGTGAACATTTTGACATGTTGCTAATTTAGTTTCAAACCTCTTGACCTGTATAATTTAGTCATTTCAGCTAATTTTGGCCGGGTATATCAACATGGATGTCAGCCGCTTATGTGGATCAAGCGTTGATGTAAATAATTTTAAAAAAAATTTTGATTTTTTTTTCTCTCATTTCTTCTTCCTTTTGCTTTGACTGGCCATTAGCCATGATCGGGCAGGGTGGCCTCGCTTGGCCATGGTGATGTTGACCCTTGCTAGGGCTCGGCCTCACCAAACCTGGCCTGGCCAAAGGAGCCTTGACGAGGCAAAAAGAAGAAGAAAGGAGAAGAAAAAGAAAAAGGAAAAGAAAAATCGAAAATTTATTAAAATATTAATAAAAATTATCCACGTGAATGTTGGCAATGTCACATAAGTTAGTCGACGTTCATGTTAGCAATTTTGACCAAAATTAGCTAGAAAAATTATATTGTCACCAAGTTAAAAAGTTTAGGATTAAATTAGTATCACTATAATAGATTTAAAACTTTTCGATAATTTTTATAAATTAAATATATACATAATATAGAAATAAATTATTGAGATTCTTTTTTAAAATTACATTTATTACAGACTACGCAACAATTTTTTTTATAAGATGGTTGAACTTAATTATATTTCGTCCATTTAGTTTTCTTTCTGCAATAAGAAATTCATTTACCCATCAACAAGTCACTTTTTGTGAGCTAGTGGTGTCTAACCCAACCCTCGATTTTCGACATTGGACACGCAACCTTTTTTTTATTTTTCACACACGATTAATATAAAATCCTCGAGAATACAAACTAATAATATCATTTAGGATGACGAACTTCATTGCATTTAAATAAAAATTTATTACTTAAATACCTATTTGAGAGGATGGCAAACTTTTTTGAATCCCATCGGCCAAATCAATCCGGATTAACAATACTCGTGAATGAGCTCAAATATGATTTATCGCCCCATCAGTAGATATTGATGTTATTTGCAAGCTCTACAAATTAGATGTGCAGACCAACAAATTAGATTTTGAGCTTTTTTTTTTTTTTTTTCCATTTTTCCCCTTTTAAGTCTTACCATTTTTTTTTTCAGCATTTGTTCTCTGCCTTCTTTCTCAAGCAGGTTCTTGTTTGTCACGAAGGTGTAATGTCAGTCCAAGCTCGATTTCAACCTCCAAATTATAACATAATAATTTTTTTTTTGCTCTATGTGTTTTTCATCATACAATAGCAAATGAGTAAGCTGCATTATTCGGTCAGCGTGACTCGTCATCTATACACTACCTTATAAAGTCAACTTTGACCAAACGTTGAACATAGTAATTTTATACTCAACAATAGGGTGAACGGTTTCCTTCTTCTGCATATCATTTGTAATTCCCCACTTCCACAACTTCAATAGATAATCTCTATTGTATATGTAACAACCTAAATTTTTTTCATACAATTGGAACCTTGAAAGACAAAAAAAAAAGAAAAAAAGGAAGGAAAACCTCAAATGATGTACAGAAAATCTATTCTTTCCATACATAATCAATTCTCCATATGCAAATTATAAACTCCTACTTTTGCTGCGTACTCTAATTAAGTCCTCAAAAAGATTCTCGGAAACTCTAATTTAAATGTCTCCAAACTCCGAACTTGACCAATTTGTAAAGCCTAAACTCAATAAATAAAATCTCTAGATTTAGGGTTAGAAATCATCTTATAGCTCAACCCAAAAGTGCAATGGCATAATAACATTTAACAAGTAATAATATATGACATTTCAAGGATCATTGTAATTCAAAAAATGGCAATCACTCATTCGATGAGAGTAATATATATATAGTAACCTTATGTCTTAATCATTTACTTATTCACAATAAAATAATTGGATCACTCAAGGAAATACAACTTGTATTCTACATGATTCAAGTGCTTGGAGCCCAATCCACATCTAACATGTTAACCGGTTCGTCTTTTTGAGCCCACATCACAACATAGATTCACAAACATGTCAAGATCCACATATTCCAGTACATATTCACAAAAGCCATTTCAAATACTAATCAACCATGTCAATTTTTCTCATCACTTTAGTAGTAGGAAGATCAACTTACTCTAAACAACAGGTATTTACTTGCACTTTTCAAACATATTATTTAAGTTCATTTACTTACCCTTTTCAAATAATATGTTTGAAGAGTGTTAGTAAACATAATCATAATGATTCATAATCATTTTGTATTCGACGAATTAGAACTAAAAGCCATGACCAGATGTTTAGTTCATCACTCAAATGCACACAATGGCATACTAATTTCATGATAAGCAAGTATCACATGGTAGCTCACCGATACGCATTGATGAGTATCTATTCTCTATTTGTAACTAACACTTTATTTAAGTTCATTCACTTACAGTTTTCATGTAATATGTTTGAAAAGTGTAAGAAAATGTGACTTCATGAAATTCGAGTCCTTTGAGGGATGTATGAACATGAATTTCGTCAATGCAATGTTGGTTAATCTCACTCGGAATTGATCACTCCCGATATACTAACCTTGAGGGAAAAGACTATCGAGGACGGAACTCGTGCGACTAAAGAATTTGACTTGGGAAAACGACTTGACCGTGAGATTTGCGTAAGGACGATTCTGTGGTTATACAGGCCGGTTTCAGAGATGACTAGAAGTTGATTTGTGGGCAGGGTATAATAGGACGATGGGTGAATCCGTTTACTATTATCGAGACCACGAACGGTCCTATGTCAATTCTCAGTAATCGTGTACTTTGAAATAAGAATCGATCATTTGCAATTTCATATTAGTCAAGGACGTTCATGTGTCGAGAAAACTTGAACGTAGTTTGATACTGAGTCAAGCACGAATCGGTCACGCGTAAATTCTCAGAGCCGTCTATTAATCTGAGACGTACCAAAATGGCATTCGAGCAAAATTGACAATGCATGAAAATCCAATATTGGATGATGGATTTTCGGGAACGTCCGGGATGAACTTTTGGACAATGTTTCTTTGACCTTCGATTTTGTTGGTGAGCCCGAATTGTTGGAAAATGAATTAACGGGCTGAGGAATTGAACCCATGAGGGAGTGGGCCGGGCAAGACCCAAGTGGGCCTCATGCCCAAGGAGGGGCGGTCACCATGATGGGCCCAAGTTAGCCTTTGAGAGCCTATTGGACCCAACTAGTCCACTTGATCCTTCCTAGCCCATTGCTAAGCCTTGAGCCATTTTGAGCCCAACCAACTCCCAAGCCCATTTCTATTCATTTCCTAACTTGTTTCTTAGGCCCGCTCATCATCTCAGCCCAATGACAAAGTGGTAATTGTGCAAAGGTGGAAAATACCATTTTGCCCCTCTAGATATTATTGGGAAAGAGACAAAAGAAGAGAGAGAAGATGAGGTCATTATATGGGGAAAGGGCAAGCATTGATGAGCCTTAATGAGAGTAGACCACCCTCACTTCCATCTCTCTCCTCCCCATTTCAGCCGCCCACCCCCTTGCTTCCTCTTCATCTCATTTTTTCTCTTCTTTTTCCTTTCCTTCATTTCCTGTGTTTTTCATTGCTGGTTTGGCTTTGTCACTGCCGGAGCTACCTGCAGTAGCGGCCAGGAGCTTCAGTCCATGTCCCCTGTCGCCGTCGCTCGTCGGTCCAGGTCGCTGGCCGGCTAGAAGCTACTGCTCCCCTGTTTGCCTGTTTTCAATTGCTGCACTGTCTGGAAAAGCTCCTCTGCCCTTGTTTTGACCTTGCCACTGCCTAGACTAGCCACCGGCCTGTCCCTCTAGACCCCCTGAAGCCATCGGTTGTCGGAGGGCCGGTCGGTTCGGCCAGCTGTTTTTCTCTTGGACAGTCGGTTTCAGCTTTGTAGAGAGAGAGAGAGAGAGAGAGAGAGAGAGACTTGATTGCTGCTGTTTTTTCTGCGCTGCCTTAGATCATCATAGTTGAGGTTCCCGTGTGTAGCCTTTGCCGCTGCCGCCATGCCCGTGTCTTCGGCTTGCTTAACAGGTGAGTTTTCGTCCTAATTCGTTGATTAGTGCATAAATTTGCTTAGGGTTGGTTTAGTTAGGGTTAATCTTAGTTAAAGGGGATTAATTAAGGTGTATTAGAGCTAAGATAGGTGGTTAGTTAGATGAGTAGGATTAGTTTAAATTAATCTTGCTTAATGCTTATTAAATGGGGTTTGTTGGCTTAATCTTATATTAAGGGGGTTAAGCTTGTTTAGTCTTAATTTATTGATTTCTTTAATTTAATTATTTTTTATTGAATTCTGAATTTAATTTATTAGTTATTAAATTCTAGAATTTCATTGTTCATGTGGTACTGTTCACGCGCACTGTTCATGTGACACTGTTCATGCAGAAGCAAAATTTGGTCTAAATGAACATGTTTTGATCATATGATATGCATTGATAGTTGTTAAATACATGGACATTTGTATGAATTGCATGGGGTTATAAAAAGAGGGAAACCCGAGGTGTCGGGCATGTGTCTTTGTTCTGCATTGTCTTGTTATTAAAAGGGAAATTATGCTTTGTTTGTGAGACAAGGGAATTTACTGATTTTTCTAGAGATCGCCTGCGATGCGACTTGTATGTGATTGATCGAATGCATTACTTGTTGGTAGTATGCATTGATTGTATTGTGTTGGCGTATATCGTGCAGGGTATGGCATAACTGGGTAATGTTGCATGCGAACCGGTTGTTTGATTGTTTGTTGGCCTTGGATTGTGAACTAGTCATGTTTTGGTTGTAGTATATGTAGGGTGGTTGTTGTTGGTCTGCTTGAGGGGTAGTTTTAGAGAGATACTCTAGGTTGAGTTGGTGTTCTAACAGGGACTTAGGGCGAGGACTCGCTGAGATTTTATCTCATTGATTATTGTATAACTATTTTCAAGTCTTTAGAATGGCGTACCATTCGGTGCGATTTGGGGTTCCCAAGGATTGGGAAACCATCATGACGCACCACCGCTTCCCGAGTCGGGTGCATTTATATGAAAAGTACGTTTCCACCATTTGAGTGGATGAGGGACTGGGGCAATGGATTCCCCATCGATTCCTGGCATGGTATATCAAAGAGGACGATCTCCTGATTAGTCCTTTGCGTGGTTTTGACAGGCCGCTTGGTAGGGGCCTTGAAGATGTCGATTGGGATCCTATGGTGCTGGACCCTCCTGATGGCGCTGTGGTGAATACTGCTTCGGCTCTACCTGCGTTTGACCTGAATGCCTCCGACTACGACCCAACGGAGCTTGAGTCTGATGGGTCTCTATGATGGACGTACTGAACTCGAGGGTTCTTTTTGGAAAGAATGGATTGCTCTAGTTTTAGTCTTTTTTTGTATGGCTAAGAGAAAGGATTTGACCCTTTGATGGGCTTGTAAATCGGAAACGTTCATTCGTTGGTTAATTCATAAATGAATAGTTTGTTGTTGTTCTACTGTTCATCCCTCTATCCCTTTTTGATTGATTGATTGTTTGATTGACCGGGGATGGTTCGTTTTCCGCTTGCGTAAAATGAAAAAATAAAATGAATGGTCGGCGATGCGTCCTGAGACGTCGTATTCAGTTGACCAAGGGAAGGGTTGTTGCGTACTCGGGGTTCGGGGCGTGACATAAATCCTAATTTGGCAAATGTGGCTTGAGCTGATTTTTGCCCTATTTTTTTGCCAAATTGACAAATTAGGGCTAAATTATGGCATAGAAGCAAACCCTAATCTAACCATTGAAATTACTTGTAAAATTGTAGATGACGATTTGCAAGAGAGTGAACGAGATCCTCAAAAAAGTAAATTCAAGGTCATTAAAGAATTGAAAGAGTGACGAGCGGAACTATGTAAAGCTTCTCGTGGTTGTCGACGATGTGTTTGTTGGGCGTGTATATCATCCAGCAGTTATGTCAAGGTCTTCAAGGTCTCCTCGAGGTTCCGCAAGGATGTGGATTCAGCCGATTTGTCTCGACGATCGTGTCTTCATCTTCACTGCAAAGCCTTGTCAGAATCCTCCACTCATGGTCTCTTTTTCACTACAAGGCCTCTTCCTACTCCTCCAAGCTCGAAGCACGAGTCCCTTCTTCCCTCATGCTTTGGATTTCATCGTCCCGAGCTTTGGTGAACGGGAATTGGATTATCATGGAGGCGAACCAAAGGTTGAGACTTAGAGAGAGAGCCCTTCTTCCCTCATGCTTTGGATTTCATCGTCCCGAGCTTTGGTGAACGGGAATTGGATTATCATGGAGGCGAACCAAAGGTTGAGACTTAGAGAGAGAGCCCTTCTTCCCTCATGCTTTGGATTTCATCGTCCCGAGCTTTGGTGAACGGGAATTGGATTATCATGGAGGCGAACCAAAGGTTGAGACTTAGAGAGAGAGAGAGAGAATTTGTTCACTTGGCAAAGTTGGACAAAAACTTTTCCACATTGGACTTCAATTTTTTTTAAAGAAGCCATGTGTAAGCCGAAAAGTAATTTAAAAATCCAAATAGGACTTTTGGTAGGGAATTTGTTGTTGGAGGCACTTAAGTGCTGATTTTTTCTCCAAGTTAACACTTAAATGATCCAATGAAATCTTTTGGCACCAAAATGAGCGCTATACAAAAATTTTGACATTTCTAGCATTCTTATCCCCTTTCCCATGACACGCCTCAATGGAAATCTTCAACTTTCAATTTACAAAATTATCTTATATCTTGGAAAGGAAAGAACCCAAACATCACAATCTTCAAATCTTTATATTCAAATTAGGTGTCACTTTCCAATATCTTCAAAAAAAAGCAAAAGATTCAATTCATGTCATCTCAACTAACCTCAAAATCGAGATAATTTTCCAAAAAGTCATAATGGCCAATTCAGTCCTAAATATTTCAATAGTGTCAATTTAATTCTAAATCTTTTAATAATTTGTCAATATAATCATAACCTTTTTAATGATTTTGAACGAAAATTGCTAACGTAAACGATTTTTATAATTTTTTAAAGATTTTTTGAATTTTTTCTTTTCTCTATATTTTCTTTCCTTTCTCTTTTTTTTTTTTCTCATTTTTTCCCATTTTCTTCCATTGGTCACTAGACCTTGATGATGGCCTATGAAGGTCATCAGCCACCGGTAAGGCAAGGGACACCTCCCCTAGGCGAGGGTTGGCTCACCCAAGGCCAGTGAGTCACCCTCACTGATAATTGGCCATCAATGAGGGAAATTGGAAAAAAAAGAAAAAAAAGGAATACAAAAAGTTCATAAATGTTTAAAAATTTGCAATAATTATCCACGCCAATAGTGGCCGTGCTATGTAGGATGGTTAGAGTCCACATCAGTAATTTCCGATCAAAAATTGGTTGAAATGATTATATTGACAAATCATTAAAAGGTTTAGGACTAAATTAGCATAATTGAAAGATTTAGGATTGAATTATTCACCGTATAAAAGATTTAGAACTTTTTGGACAATTTACCTCCAAAAAAAAAAAAATCTATTCCCACCATCGGCAAGTGTCTTACAAATTTAATTCATGAACTTCGTTTTTATTAAACAAGTTGTGTTTTTTTTTTTTTGTGTGTTAAGAATGAAGTTTTATGGTTTGTTTTGTTTTTGAATTGAAGTGATTTAAGACTAAGTTTGTTCAAGATTCCAGTCAAGATTAGTCAAAACTCTTGGGATTAAGTTAAGTTGATCTACTTAGTGCTATTGAACTAGGTTGGTTAATTTAAATATTTTTATATTAAGTTTAATGAGACTTCAAGATTGACGTGTTGAGTTATAATGATTTCTGGCCTTAATTGTAACCTTGTCTTCATTCCTACAATGTGTTCGTAAGAACATCAAAAGGTTTTATCGCATCTTGGATGGACAAAAATGAGAACAGTAAAACTAGACCTAAAAGGGGCATTTTAGTAATTTTCGAAATGCTCTATTGCAATTTTGTAAATTTGCAAAAATGAGAGGGCTCTTTTAACAGTGATATTATAGTTTTGAGTGTTGATTAGCGGTTTACTAAGTTAGATTAATTAAAAGAAATCAATCCAATTTGAAATATTAGGTTTGAAGCTTTAGGGGGAAATTTGTGATTCCACCAAGCTATGAGACTAATCTACAAAAACTAGAAATGCTGGGGATTGTTCACAGCATTAAAAAACCTTATGATAATAGGTAGTTGAGTTATTTCTAAAAATGATTGCTTAATCTAAAACATTTATCTACGAGTCAAAATTGGCCTTAATTGCACAATTAAATTTTTTTGGTCATATAATTGCACAATTAATTGAAAAGTGGGCTATTTGAATAAATTTTTTAAATTTGTGGCATGCCTACAGTATAAATAATATTCATGTGTTTTACATGACAAAATAAATGGCATTCGGTATTTAGTTTAATTAATATGGCTTGATTAATTGAAGATTGGAGTTAGAGGTAAAAATTGTAAAATGAGAAATTTTATGGGGCAACTATGTAATTCTTGAAATCTAGAATTATCGGAAATCAGTCTTGACTTTGATGATTAAGATGAACCTAATCAAGGATGGGTCTTGGAAATAGAAATTATACTAGTTACTTAAATTATGGAAATGTCGGTTGTGTAAGGAAAATTCATCTCAATGATATAAGAATTTGCGTGAGTTTTCTATTGAAGGATGATTGCATGTTGTTTATATGATTTCAATGCACAAGATTATTTGATTGCCACTATTTACACCAAAAATGCCAAGATATTAGTATGTTATTATTTGTAAATACGATTACTAAAAAATACGTGGCATTTATGAATTAATGGTTCAAACACGATGGGACTATGTACCGAATAATAATTGTTTAAGGAGTGGGTTTGCAAATGACAATAAATGGGTATTTGGTTCCATTGTTGATACAAGGAGTACCAATTAGAATAGAATGATAATATTTGCATTGCTATTATAATGATTTGCATGTTAGTGATGCCATGTGATAAGGATCTTTGCCACAACCTATTTGCTAGATAGCAAACTTATCTATACAAGTATGTGTATAAGACTCTCGGAAAAGACAGACTATCTAAGACTAGTCTCTACAAGGTTGAGAGGACATGAAATCCTACGATTAATACACAAAATGATATGACTTGTGTTGCCTATGATGTAATATTATTGTATAATCATTATCATGTGGATGTACAACAGTGTATTAATCTTTGTTGATGTAGAAGACACTCATGATAGATTTCGTTGAGAGGCCCTTAGAGGTATTTATGATTTCATCTCCCATGAGTTAGTAGTGACGATATCTCATAGGCCAAGATGATTCTTGGCCCGCGACAAATAGAGAATAGATGCTCACTGGTGTATATCAATAAGCTACTATGTGATACTTGATATCATGAAATTAGTATGTTATCTATGTGCATTTGAGTGATGAACTAAATATCAAATCATGCCTTCTAGTTCTAATTCGTTGCATACATAATGATTGATTATGTTTTTTTGTCACGCCCCGGACCCCAACTGCACGACAACCCCTTCCCTTGGTCAATTAAATGTGACATCCCAAGACGCGTCGCCGACCATTCATTTTATTCTTTTATTATGTGCAAGCGGAAAACGAACTATCCCCCCGTCAATCAAACAATCAAAAAGGGATAGAGGGATGAACAACAGAACATTAACAAACTACTCATTTATTTATTTACTGGATTAACCAACAAAGGAACGTTTATGATTTACAAGCCCACAAGTGGGTTGGTTTCTTTCTCTAAGCTAGACAAAAAGAGACTAAGGCTAGGTCAATCCAATCTTTCCAAAAAGAACCCTCGGGTTCGGTACGTCCATCAAGGACTACCAAAGTGTAGGGACCTATCAGACTCGGACTCCGTTGGGTCGTAGTTGGAGGCGTATAGGTCAATCACAGGTGGAGCGGGAGCATGATTCACCATTGCGCCATTAGCAGCGTCTAGCTCCACAGGATCTCAATCGGCATCTTCAGGGCCCCTATTAAGCGGCCCATCAAAACCACGTAGAGGACCGATCCGGAGATCGTCCTCTTTGATATACCACGCCAGGAATTGATGGGGAATCCATTGCCCTGGTCCCTCATCAACCTAGATGGTGGAGACGTATTTCTCGTACAAACGCACCCGGCCCGAGAAGCGGTGGTGCGTCACGATGGTCTCATCCTTGGGGACCCCAAATCGCATAGGAGGGTGCGCCATTCTAAGGACCTGAAATGGTTAATACAACAATGAGATATAATCTCAGCGAGTCCTCGCCCTAAGCCCCGGTTAGGACACCAACTCAACTCGGGGTATCTCTTCAGATTCACTTTTCAAGTGGACCAACAACAACAATACCATATACTACAGCCAAGACATAACTAACCCACATATCCAGGGCCAACAACAAACAAACAGTCGGCTTGCATGCAACCTTACTTGGTTATGCTATACCCTGCACGATACATAAGAACACAATACAACCAATGCATATTACAATCAAGTAATGCATTTGATCAATCACATATGAGTCGCATTGCAGGCGATCTCACCTGGCTATTGCTACACCCTGCATGTTATCAATTCAAGCATGCCACAAGTAGTACAACTAGCACATGCATAATCGGAACCAATGATGCCATGTTTCTCATGCGTTCTTGTATCCACACATGTTTCGATTATTAATGTCCCTCAAGACCACAATCGAACTCCCGTCGGTGTCTACTGGCATAGCCAAGCATCGCCCTCCCCCATGAGGCGCAGTGATGTCGAGGGTTTTCTCCAAAGACGGCATTCCCGAAGGAGCATGGGCCTGGCCTCTACTGTGACTCCGCATCCAGACTTCTGCTGGGATTCCGATGAGTCGGATTATCATCCCTTGAACTTTGGCTGGGGCGACGGGGTCAACTTAGTGACCATGCAATCATATCATTACAATCCACTTTTATCTTGAACATTAGCCAATGCATACATGATACGTGCTTGCATGAATAGTCCATTAAACATATGCAGTCTCAATTTCATCCCCAGAAAATCAGTCAATTTCCATGTCCCTCAAACAAAGCATATTCCCCTTTTTATTATCCCATGCAATTCATGCATATGTCCATGCATTTACACTATCAATTCACATCATATGATCAACACATGTGCATTTAGACAAATTTTCGCTTCTAGATGAACAATGTCACATGAACAGTGTGCGTGAACAGTACTGCCTGAACAGTGCGCATGACACAGTACAATATGAACAGTGAAATTCTAGAATTCAATTATTAATAAATTAAATTAAAGAAATCAATCAATTAAGGCTAAACAAGTTTAACCCTCTTACACATCTTAATCTAAACTAATCATAACCATCTAACTTACCACCTATCTTAGCTCTAATAAATCTTAATTAATCCCCTAAACTAAGATTAACTCTAACTACACCAACTATAAGGAGGTTTATGCACTAATCGACGGATTAGGATGAAAACTCACATGTTAAGCGAGCTGGAGACAAGGGCGCGGCGGCGACAGCGAAAGCTATGCACGGGGACCTCAACTACGATGATCCAAAATGGTCCCAGAACAAAAACAGTAGCAACCAAGTCTATCTCTCACTGCCAAGCTAGAAACCTGAATTGTCCAGGTGGAAAAGTGGCTAACCGGACCAACTGGTGCTCTGGCGACCGATGGCTCCAGGGGGTTAAGGGGGACAGGTTGGTGGCTGGGTCGAAACAGAGGCGGGGGAGCTTTTCTAATCGTACAGCGGCTAGAACTATGCGGATAGGGAAACAACGGCTTCTGGTTGGCTGGCGGACAGGGAAGTAGCGGCTTCTAGTCAACCGGTAGGCTGGTCAGCGACCTGAACCAGCGAGCGGCGGTGATATGAGGCACGGATAGAGGCTCCTAGTCGTTGCTGCAGGTGGTGCGGGCAGTGATCAGGCCGAACAAGTAATGAAAAACATAGGGAAAGAAGTAAAGGAATAAGAAGAGGAAAAAGAGAAGAGGATGAGGCAAGGGGGTTGGGTGGCTGAAATGGGAGGGAAGAGAGAGAGAGAGATGGAAGGGCTGGTGGTCTACCTTCATTGAGACTCATAAATGCTTGCTCTATCCCCATGCAATGACATCATCTTCTCTCTCTTCTTTGTTTCTTTCTCAATAATATCTAGAGGGGCAAAATAGTCATTTCCACCTTTGCACAATTACCAATCTGTCCTTGGGTTGAGATGATGAGCGGGCCTAAGAAACGGGCTCGGAAATGAAGAGAAACGAGTTTAGGAATTGGTTAGGCTCAAAATGGTTCAAGGCTAGACAATGGGCTAGGAAGGGTCAAGTGGCTAGTTGGGTCCAATGGGCTCACTTGCTGCCTTGGGCCCACCATTGTGGCCGCCTCTTCCTTGGGCATGAGGCCCACTGGGGTCTTGCCTGGTTCACTTCCTTGTGGGCTCAATTCCTTGGTCCATTAATTCCTTTTCCAATGATTCGGGTTCACTGGTAATGTCGAAGGTCAAAGAAGCATTGTCCAAAAGTTCGTCCCGAATGTTCTCGAAGATTTGTTGTCCAATATTGGATTTTCATGCATCGTCAATTTCGATCGAATTTCATTTTGGTGCGTTTCGGACTAACAAGCGGCTTTAAGGATTTACGTGTAATCGACTCGTGCTTGACTCAGTATCAAACCACGTTCAAGATTTCTTGACACATGGATGTTCTTGACTAATATGAAATTGTGAAGGACCGATTCTTATTTCAAAGTACATGACTTCCAAGAATTGACATAGGGCCATTCGCGGTCTCAATAATAGTAAACGGATTCACTCGTTATCCCATTATACCCTGCCCGCGAACTGACTTCTAGTCATCCTTGAAATTGACCTGTATATCCACAAGATCATCCTTACACAAGTCTCACGGTCGAGTCATTTTCCCAAGTCAAGTTCTTTAGTTGCATGAGTTCTGTCTTCATTAGTCTTTCCCCTCAAGGTTAGTATCTCGAGAGTGATCAATTCTGAGTTAGATTAACTAACAATGTAGTGACGAAATTCACGTTCATTCATCCCTCAAAGGGTTCGAATTTCAGGACGTCACAATTTATATTTGGGGCAAACATGTCCCAACAAGTAATGCATACTACTAACAAGTAATGCATTCGATTAATCACATATGAGTTGCATCGTAGGCGATCTCACCTGGCCATTGTTACACCCTGCACGTTATCAATTCAAGCATGTCACAAGTAGTGTAACCAGCACATGCATAATTGAAACCAATGATGTTATGTTTCTTATGCGTTCTTGCACCCACTCATATTCCGATTATTAACGCCCTTTAGGGCCACAATCGAACTTCCGCCGGTGTCTACTAGCATAGCCAGGCATCCCCCTCCCCCATGAGGCGCGGCGACATCGAGGGCTCTCTCCCAAGATGGCATTCTTGAAGGAGCATGGGCTCGGCCTCTATTACGACTCTACATCCGGACTCTCGCCGGGATTCTGATGAGTCGGACTATCATCCCTTGAATTTCGGTCGAGGTGACGGGTTCAACTTAGTAACCACGCAATCATATCATCACAATCCACTTTTATCATGAACATTAGCCAATGCATACATGATACGTGCTTGCATGAACAATCCATTAAACATATGTAGTCTCAATTTCATCCCCAGAAAATCAGTCAATTTACATGTCCCTCGGACAAAGTAGATTCCCCTTTTTATAATCCCATGCACTTCATGCATATGTCCATGCATTTACATTATCAATTCACATCATATGATCAAAACATGTGCATTTAGGCAAATGTTCGCTTCTGGATGAATATTGTCACGTAAACAGTGCGCGTGAACAGTGCACGTGAACAGTACAATATGAACAGTGAAATTCCAGAATTCAATTATTAATAAATTAAATTTAGAAATCAATAAAACAGTAATTAAATTAAAGAAATCAATCAATTAAGGTTAAACAAGTTTAACCCTCTTAAACCCTTTTTAATCAACAATAAGTAAGATTAATCTAAACTAATCATAGCAATCTAACTAACCACCTATCTTAGCTCTAATACATCTTAATTAATCCCCTAAACTAAGATTAACTCTAACTAAACCAACCCTAAGCAAGTTTATGCGCTAATCAACGGATTAGGATGAAAAGTCACCCGATAAATGGGCCGGAGACACAGGCGCGTTGGCGACAGCGGAGGCTACGCATGGGGACCTCAACTATGATGATCCAAAGCGGTCCTGGAACAAAAACAACAGCAACCAAGTCTGTCTCTCACTGACAAGCTGGAAACCCGAACTGTCCAGGTGGAAAAGTGGTTGGCCGGACCGACCGGCGCTCTAGCGACTAGCTGGTCGGCGACTAATGGCTCCAAGGGGTTAAGGGGGATAGGTTGGTGGCTGGTTTGGGCGGCAAGTAGGTTGAAACAAAGGCGGAGGAACTTTTCCAACCGGTTCATTGGCTGGAACTAGGCGGACAGGGAAGCAGCAGCTTTGGGTTGGCCGGCCGATCGGGAAGCGGTGGCTTCTGGCCTGTCGGCGAGCTGGCCAGCAACTTGGACCGATGAGCGGCGGTGACAGGAGGCACGAATAGATGCTCTTGGTCACTACTGCAGGTGGTGCGGGCGATGATTAGGTCGAACAAGCAATGAAAAACACACGGAAAGAAGGAGCGGAAGAAGAAGAGGAAAAAGAGAAAAAGATGAGGCAAGGGGGTTGGGCAGCTAAAATGGGAGGGAAGAGAGAGAGAGATGGGAAGGGCTGGTGGTCTATCTTCATTAAGACTCATAAATACTTGCTCCATCCCCATGCAATGACATCATCTTCTCTCTCTTCTTTTGACTCTTTCTTAATAATATCTAGAGGGGCAAAATGGTCATTTCCACCTTTGCACAATTACCAATCTGTCCTTGGGCTGAGATGATGAGCAAGCCTAAGAAACGGGTTAGGAAATGAATAGAAACGGGCTTGGGAATTGGTTAGGCTCAAAATGGCTCAAGGCTAGACAATGGGCTAGGAAGGGTCAAGTGGCTAATTAGGTCCAATGGGCTCACTTGTTGTCTTGGGCCCACCATTGTGGCCACCCCTTCCTTGGGAGTGAGGTCTACTTGGGTCTTGCCTGGTCCACTTCCTCGTGGTCTCAATTCCTCGGTCTGTTAATTCCTTTTCCAATGATTCGGGCTCACCGGTAATGTCGAAGGTCAAAGAAGCATTGTCCAAAAGTTTATCCCGGATGTTCCCGAAGATTCGTTGTCCAATATTGGATTTTCATGCATCGTCAATTTCGGTCGAATGTTGTTTTGGTGCATCTCGGACTAATAGGCAGCTTTGATGATTCACACGTAACCGACTCGTGCTTGACTTAGTGTCAAACCACGTTCAAGTTTTCTTGACACATGGACATCCTTAACTAATATGAAATTTCGAAGAATCAATTCTTATTTTAAAGTACACGATTACTGAGAATTGACATAGGGCCGTTTGCAGTCTCGATAACAATAAATGGATTCACTCATCGTCTCATTATACCCTGTCCGCGAACTGACTTCTAGTCATCCCTGAAATTGGCCTGTATATCCACATGATCGTCTTTACGCAAGTCTCACGGTTGAGTCATTTTCCTAGGTCAAGTTTTTTAGTCGCATGAGTTTTGTCTTCAGTTGTCACGCCCCGACTCTCGAGCTCGCGACAACCCCTTCTCTTGGTCGATTGAAAGCGACATCCCGGACTCATCGACGACCATTCATTTTAATCTTTCGTTATGCGCAAGCGAAGACGAACCATCCCGGTCCAACAATCAATCAATCAATCAATCGGGGATAGAGGGATGAACAAAGCAAGAACAACCATCACTACTCATTTATACAGTTTACTAGATTAACCAACGGAGGATCGTTTTCCGATTTACAAGCCCGACAACAGGGCCGATCCATCCTCTCGCCAAACCAAAAAGGAACTAGGCTAGGCTAATCCAGCTGTACAAAATGAACCCTCGAGTTCAACACCACGGTCACTCGGACCCATCGGACTCGACTCCGTCAGGTCGATCACTGGAGAAGCGGGGGCAGGGTTCTCCACTGCGGGTGCGCCATTCTAGGGGCTCGAAAATGGTTAACCACGACGGGTTGAGATAAAATCTCAGCGAGTTCTTCCCCTAAGCCCCGGTTAGTACACCAACTAAACCCGGGGTATCTCTCCGAACCACCCCTCATACAACCCAATCACAACAATCGGCAATCAGCAATGGAATAACAAGCAGGGTCAACCAACAATCAAAAGTCGGTTCACATGCAACCTTACCCGGTATGCCATACCCTGCACGTTATTTATCAGCACAATACACGCAATGCACATGACCGTTAGATGATACAGTTCACCAATCACATACGAGTCGCGTCACAAGCGATCTCACCTGGCCATTGCCACACCCTGCACGTTATCAGTTCATGCGTGCGTGCTATAAATAATGATGTGATCACCTCATGCACTCTGGCATTCACACAAGTCCCGATTATTAATGCCCCATCGGGCCACAACTGAACTCCCACCGGTGTCTGTTAGTGCAACTACGTCAGGGGATACTCTCCCAAGACGGCTCTCCTCAAAGGATGTCAAGGGATACTCTCCCGAGACTGCATGCTCAAAGAATGTCAAGGGATACTCTCCCGAGACAACATGCCCAAACAACGTCAAGGGATACTCTCCCGAGACGGCACTTTCCAAAAGATGTCAAGGGATACTCTCCCGAGACGGCGGGTTCAGTTTAACGATCACACTAGTACACTGTCACAACCCACTCCTCATAACACGATTTATTTCCAGTGTCTCTCGAACAATTCACTTTTGCCCATTTTTATGAAAATCCCACAATTCATGCGAATGCTCATAAAATTACACATTCAATTCAATTCATAAAATCAAGACACATGAAATTACACAATTTAATTTTCGGATGAACAGTGCGATCCGTGAACGGTGCATGTGAACATACACATGTGAACAAGAATGTCGTGAATGCAATGCACATGAACAAAGTGAAATTTCCGAATTTAATAACTAAATAATTTAATTCAGAAATTACATAATTTAATCAATAAATACATAAATTAAATAAATCAACTAATTAATACAATAAATCAAATTAATCAAGCAATTAACACATAACACTCAATTAAGCCTAATTAAGCACAAATAAGCAAGATTAAGCTAAGCTAATCTTAACCAATTATCTAACCACATATCTTAGGGCTAATGCACTTAATTAAACACTTTAATCAGTCCTTAGCACTAATTAACCCAACCCTAAGCTAGTTTAGGCACTAACTAAGGGATTAGGAGCTAAACTCACCCGTTAAGCGGGCCGGAGGCGCGGACGCGGCGGTGGCGGCGAGGGCGACACTCGAGGACTTCAAACACGACCCTCCAAGGCGGTCCCAGGCCAGAAAACACAGCAACAGCCTCTGCACAAACCCCAAACTCCAAAGGACAACACTGCAGTGGAAGAAGGCTGCTGGTCGGAGCAAAAACAAGCTGGCCGGAGCTCCGGTGAGCTGGTAGCCGGAGGCTGGTGGTTCTGGGGGTCAAGGGGGTTGTGTGTGGCTGGTGTGGGCAGTGGGTAGGCCAAAAATGGAGAGAAACGGAAGAAAAAGCGAATCTGCCCAGAATGCGCTGCTACAGTGACGGACGGACGTCTGCTGACTTCAGGCCGCCGTACGGGACGGCCGGAGACTTGTTCCGGCGATCGGCTGGCGTAGATGGTATGGATTTCCTGTGCTGATCAGTTTGATAGGTGGCTCGGCCCGAGACTCCACCGGGAAGGCAGCGAACAACTCAAATTTCGGTGAGAGGTCCAAAGCAGAAACTGCAGAAATGCAAGGAGAAGCAAGGGGAGAGAGGGGCTCCGAAATTCTGAGCTGCAAGGGGAGAGAGAGAGTGAAGTGAGGGCTGGAGATAGGCCTCATTAAGGCCATTAATGCAAGCTTTAACTCCCAATAAAGATGACCTCATCTTCTCTCTCTTCTTTTGACTTTTCTTCAAAATATCCAAGGGCATTTTGGTCATTTCCACCTTGCACTTTTCCCAAACTACCCTTGGGCTGAAAATGAAATGTGGGCCTAGGAAACGGGCTGGAAAATGAATAGGATCGGGCTCGGGAATTTGTTGGGCTCGAATTAACTCAAGTTTAGACACCGAGCTAGGATGGGTGAGGGGGTCGGTTGGGTCCAACGGATTCGCTCGCCGTCTCGGTCTTCTACGGTGGCCGTCGTCCCACCTTGGGCGTGAGGCCCTCACTGTTCTTGCCCGGCCCACGACCTCATAGGCTCGGTTTCTCGGTCCAAAATTCCTTTCTCAAAACTCGGCTCGACCGACTCCGTCGACTGTCTAGGAAGCATCGTTTGAAAGTCCATCCCGAACGTTCCCGACAATTCTAAGTCCAATCTTGGGTCCTCATGCCTTGTTAATTTCTCCCTGATGCCATTTAGCTATGACCCCCATTGACCAGCCGTTTTGAGGATTCGCAACTACTCCCTCTAGAAAGGGCTTTGAATTTCAGGACGTCACATCAGTAGTCTTTCCCCTCAAGGTTAGTATCTTGAGAGTGATCAATTCTTAGTGAGATTAACCAACAATGCATTGACGAAATTCACGCTCATTCATTCCTCAAAGCGTTCGAATTTCAGGACGTCACAGTTTATATTTGGGGCAAACATGTCAATGACATCATTTGGGACTATTATTATTGACTGGGAATGTCGGCAAGCCATGTGGGTTGGAACATTGATAAAAGATTACCAATTGGATTTTTGACAATCTAAATCGGAATTGGCACTAAAGTGGTAGTCTTTTTTAAAGTAGCACTAAATGATCCGAAAAATTTCTTTTGAACCAACATGAGCACCGTGCAAAACTTTTAGCATTTCTAGTGTACTTATGTGATGGGCAACATGTGAAAAAGAGATGATTTTAATATTATCATTTCTTGTTTTGACGTTGAGTGATCACTTTAAACCATTATAAAGTTAAATGTTCACTATACAGACTAAGTTCAATGGCGCAAAGTAAGAGGGTGTGGGTTATTATCCAGGTGATAAATGACATGATTTTGGATGAAAAGACAAAAATATGAGGTAATTTTGATGATATTTCTCATTTCGATAAGAAATGAGAGAAATCAAAACATGTTCTAAACACTGATAAGTCATAAAATTATGCTGAACCCACGAAAAAGATGATATTTCTCATTTCTCATTTTCAGCAAAAGCCATCCAACGCCAAAGAAATCTCAACTCAGTAAATTTGACTTCAAAAAATATTATTCGATATGTATTTCGATCCCTATGATGAAAAATGTTTTTACTGTCACTCTTTATAAATAACCTATACATATATATCTATAAATTTAAATAGATTGAAATTAGTAAACACACATTTTTTATTATTTTTTAATCATAACTCCTCATAATTTTATAAACTTTAATGAAATCGCATATAGAAAACCATAGACATGGAAAATATTGTTCGAATGTTCCGCACGTCACACAATTAGTGACTTAATTGAAAACTTTGATAATGTCATTAGAAGTTCCCAATGAATTAATAATTATTGTAATTTACTAAATATTATCAATTAACATATAAAGTTTTGATGTCAATGTTTATTTTTGGAAGAATTACCAAAAAAATCATAAACATATTGCGATTATACCGATTTACTCCTAAACTTAGTTTTTTGGTCAATTAAGTCCTGAACCTTTCACAATCATGACAATTTAGTCCATTCAACCAAATTTTGCCGGCTAGAGCTAATGTGGACACCAATTGGTGGCGACCGTTTGGTGAACGTTGACGTGGTAATTTTTTAATAATAATTTATTTATTTTCGAATTTTTTATTAATTTTTTTTCCTCTTCTTCCTCTTTAGCTTCTGGCCATTAGGGCTCATCAGCCACTCGGCACTTGGTGAGGGCCACAAAGCCCTTGCCAATTGTCGGTGAGGCTTGCAACCTTCACCCACCCTAGCTAGTAGTTTGGGTGAGGCCTAAGGCCCTAGGCAAGGTAGCTTCGCCCAGATTTGAGTGAGGCCACATGAGGGTTGGGACCCTCATCGGCCATCGGTGAGGGCTTCATGGCCATTGCCAGAGCCTCACATGCCACTACAGGAAGCCAAATAGGAAGAAGAGAAAAAAAGGGAAAAAGAAAAAGAATTACAAAATAAATAAAATATTTTAAAAAATTACAACATTAGCATTCATTGGATGGTCGCCATTGGCCGGCTTCCACATTAGCACTGGCTGGTAAAATTTAATCGGATGGACTAAATTGGTATAATTACAAAAGTTTTACGACTCAATTGACAAAAAAAATAAATTAATGACTGAATCAGCATAATTCTAATAGGTTTAAGACTTTTTGGTAATTTTTCTTTTTATCTTTTGTAATAGCCACAATAAGTTCAGGATAAATGCTGACTTAACTGCTGATTTGTTGTCTTCTTCTTCTTCTCAACTTTTTATTTGTTAAAAATCTTTTCTTTCTCCTTCTCCAAATCTCTCCCTCTAATAAAACGATAGAACTATGCCATCGATTTTTTTTACACTTCCATGCTTGCAAGTGAAGGTACAAAAGGACATTCGTACATCCACACCGTGAATAAAGACACACAACCATCTTTACTCATCCAAACAAGAGCTTACAATATCATCTCAACCAAAATCAAATCTCAAATTATTATGAAACTCTGTAACACGAGTTTCGCCAGTACCGTAGGCTTTAGGGATTCCATTTTTCACAAAACTTGTCGAATAAACATGGTCCATCAGGTTTAATAAACCAAATACATTGGTCACATCGATCACAATCTCTCGCCTCTATATATATATCGAAATGGTGGAATGCACCGGGTCATTGAAAGCTGCAAAAGAATAGTGGGATAAGTACAACCCAAGTGCCAAAACTTGGCACAAGAGGATACTTAAGTGCCAAAAGTTACAAAAGGTACACTTAAATGCCAAAATCTGAGTAAAAAGTATCAATTAAGTGCCAACGGTGAGAAAATCTGGTCAAAATGCTAACATGGCATTTTTCCGTTGATCTAGGGTCAAAACGGTGTTGTTTTGGGTGTTGATGTGGCCAAATAAACCCAAAACGACGTCTTTTTGAGTGCTAATGTGGCTAGATTAGCCCAAAACAACGCCGTTTTGGCTAAACTTTATTTTTTAATATAAATATTAATTAAATAATATTAAAAGCGAAAATTTAAAAAATGGAGGGGGGGGCGGCCGTCGTCCGTGGTTGCTTGCGCCCCATTGCTAGTGGGGCGGCGATGACGAATGGCGAGGGTCGTCGACGACGGGCGAGGGCCGGACGGCCCTCGTCAGACGTTGGGAGAGGGTGGTGACCCTCTCCCAGATCTGGGCGATGGTTGGCCTTCCTTGCCCCAGCCTAGGCGAGGGTGGCTAACCCGCAGGTCGGGGCGAGGGTGGCTAACCCGCGCCGGATCTAGGAGAGGGTCGCCGCTCTCTCCCGGTGTTTGGCGAGGGCCATCCGGCCCTTGCTGTCGGTCGGCGAGGGTCACTGACCTGCGCCTAGGTGTCGGCAACCCTCGTCGTTCATTGCCGCCCCCACCGACGATGGGGACGGCGGCACAAAGGCCGTTGCCTTCTCCCTTTTTTTTAAAATTTTTTTTTCTCTTTTAATATTATTTAATTAATATTTATATTAAAAATAAAGTTTGGCCAAAACGGTGTCGTTTTGGGCTAATCTAACCACATCAGCACTCAAAACAACCTCGTTTTGGGTTTATTTGGCCACATCAGCACTCAAAACGACGCCGTTTCGACCCTAGATCGCCGGAAAAATGCCATGTTAGCATTTTGGCCGGATTTTCTCGCCGTTGGCACTTAAGTGATCCTTTTTGCTCTGATTTTGGCACTTAAGTGTCCCCTTATGCCAAATTTTGGCACTCTAGAGGTCCGTACGTCAAGAATAGTGTGTTGCCTGAAAAGTTGGGTATAAATGAAAATCTCCACTTGGTGTTGGCAGGGAGCTGGTGAAAGCCCATATCGTCATCTTTAGATTTATAGTGAACTGTTAGCGATTGTCCTGGTAATACATTATAGATTTGGACTTCAGTCTTCTCAATAGCTTCGGAGCTGGCCTGTAGGAAAATAAGAATACAAGCACCACGGAAAGTTTGACTGACGAGTACATATTCGTAATCTTTGTGTTTTTCTTCTTGCATGCGAATACAGTGAAGCATGATGGAGCGATCCATTTAAGGAGGATGAAGATGCTTCATTTGGTAAGACAGAAGAATAAAACATGTTGGAGGACTGGATACCTATTCAAGCATTAAGGCTACATTTATACATATGGTATGGGAAAATGTAGTAATTCATTTATTAAAATATCTATATTTGTAAATTTTTTTCTTGACATCTATACTTGTATCTATATCTACATATATTCACGCTAATATATGGAAAAAAGCTTCTTAATTGGCATTTTCATCTTAAAGAATCTTGCTGTGATGCTAGCAATAGCGATAGCTTGCTATGGAAAATTATGTAGAACTCTAGCTATACATTCATTTTTAACCAAAAAATAGAAATGACTTGTCTATGATTTACTTAAACTTATTAAGTATCCCATTTATGATCCACTTAAAAACCATTTAAGATCCATTAAGTTGTTAGGTAACCCATTTATAATCCACCTAAGCTTGTTTTTAAAAATTAAGACAACCCATTCATGACTAACACAATTATGTGACATCCTGAAATTCGAGCCCTTTATGGGAGGAATGAATGTTAATTTCGTCAATGCATTGTTGATTGATCTCATTCGGAACTGATCACTCCTGAGATACTAACTTTGAGGGGAAATGTTAATGAGGACAGAACTCGTGAGACTAAAGAACTTGACTGGGAAAATGACTTGACCGTGAGACTTGCGTGAGGACGATCCTGTAAATATATAGGCCGATTTCAATGACGACAAGAAGTCGATTCACGGACAGAACATAATGGGACGACGGGTGATTCTGTTTACCGTTATCGAGCCCGCGAATGACCCTATGTCGATCCTTGGTAATTGTGTATTTTGAAATAAGAATCTATCCTTCACAATTTCATGTAGTCAAGGATTTTCATGTGTCGAGAAGTCTTGAACGTGGTTTGGCATGAATCTGTTACGCGTGAGTCCTCGAAGCTGCCTGTCAGTCTGAGTTGTACCAAAATGGCATTCGGGCGAAATTGATAAGGCATGAGAATCCAAGATTGGACTTTGGATTTTTGGGAATGTCTGGGACAGACTTTTGGACAATGCCTCTTCGATAGTCGGCAATGTCAGTTGAGCTGAGTTTTTGGGAAAATGGATTTTCGGACCGAGAAAATGAGTCTATGAGGACGTGGGCTGGGCAAGAACAGTGTGGGCCTCACGCCCAAGGTGGGACAGCCACTGTGGTAGACCCGAGGCAAGCAAGTGAGCCCGTTGGGCCAAATCGACCATTTACCTTTTCGAGTCTGTTATCTAAATTTGACCCGATTCGAGCCCAACAAATTCCTGAGCCCGTTCCTATTCATTTTCTAGCTGTTTCTTAGGCCCGCCCTTCATTTTCAGCCCAATGGCAGTTTGGGAATTGTGTAAGGTAGAAATGACCATTTTGCCACTAGATATTTTGAAGAAAAGACAAAAGAAGAGAGATAAGATGATGTCACTTACTTGGGGAATTGAAGCAAGCATTCAATGGCTTTAATGAGGCTTATCCTTCAGCCCTCACTTCACTCTCTCACTCCCCTTGCAACTCACAAAATTGCACACTTTTCTCCCCTCGTTTCTCTCATTTCTTTCAGCTTTAGCTTCTGACATTCCTCCGAAAATTGAACTATTCATGGCCTTGCCGTGTGAATCACGTCCCGTGCCACCGGCCATCTTGTTTAGGACAGAAAATCCATTCGGATGGTGTTAGCCGTTTGCCAGTCGGAGCCGCCAGTCGACTCGCCGTCCAGCTGGAAGTTATTGCTCGTCGGACCGTCACTATAGCGGTAGTTCTGCTTGTTCCACCTGTTTAAGCCATTTTCCTCCCATTTCGACCCAACCATTGCCCATCCCAGCCACCAGCAGTTCCCCCTCGACCCCCAGGTGCTGCCAGTCGCCGGAGTTTCGATTAGCTCTGTTCAGCCACTTTCCTCCTATGCAGTGTTGTTTTAAGAGGTTCAGTGGGGATTCCGAGTTTGTTGCTATGTTGAGCCCGAGATTGCCTTGGATCGTCGTGGGTGAGGTCCCTGGGTGTTGGGTTTGTCATCGCCACCACGTTCGTATCGCCGGCCCGCTTAACATGGACACGTGAAAAACATCATGTACTTGAGCAAGTTTCGGTGGCAACGCAAGACGATACGCTAAAATCCCGATCCTTTCCAAAATTTCAAAGGGTCCTACGTACCTTGTACTTAACTTTCCTTTCTTGCCAAATCTGGACGTACCTTTCATCGGCGATACTTTCAAAAACACATGATCACCCACCTTAAACTCCAATGGCCTACGATGCTTATCTGTATAACTCTACTGACGATTCTGAGCCGTATTTAATCTGTCTCTGATAATTTGAACTGCATTCAACAACTGCTAAACCAATTTTTGAACCAGCGATTCCCAGTTCCCTAACCTTGTTCCATAAACTGGAGTTCCACAAACTTGATCATATTGCGGCTATACCATTTCAATAAAATCTTATCCCACAAGCACTGTTTTTTAACACAGTGCGTAGTTCAGTTCATTTCTACCCCTTTCAACATCCTAGAAGCCTGCCAGGAGTCGCTCCTTGCTTAGGCACTCTGGCCCCGGCGACCACTCCCCGCCCTCGTTAGATCAGTCATTATAGGCATCTTCGAACTAGACCACTACTAGCAAAAGTCCCTTTTAGATAAGCACCATCTCATAGAGGTATTATCCGCTTTGGCTTGTCCCATACCAAGTCTCACGGTTTTAACCTCGTTTGAGCACCTCAAAGTGCAAAACTTTCTCTAGCTTGTCAATCCATGAGTTCGTTTCCACGGGGTCACTTATCGACACTTGAAATCTTATTCACTGAATTTCCATCGAACTGCTATTCGAATTCCACAAACCACCGATTTTTCTTTCAACATTCCTTTCACGTCCATTTAATAACCAAACCAAGAATTCACCTCAACCACTTGAAAATTAGTGCAAACCAAATGTCATTTATTGCACTAAAGGCTTCGAATACTTCTTCAAATCCTTTTTGATTGACTGTCCGTTTGCGGATGGTACGCTGTATTATACTACAATTTTGTCCCTAAGGCCAACTGCAAACTTTTTAAGAAATTTGCCGTAAACTTAGGATCATGGTCAAATGTGATTGTCACTAGAACTCCATGAATGCGTACAACTCTGCATACTTATCCAATGTGAAATATTTTTGTACCGCAATGAAGTGAGCTGACTTCGTCAACCTGTCAACTACTACCCAAATTGAGTCATTGCCTCGCTAACTTCTTGGCAGTCTTATCACAAAATCCATGGTAATATGTTCCCACTTCCATTCAGGAATCTCAAGAGGTTGCAGCAACCCACCAGGCTTACAATGCCGAGCCTTTACTTGCTAGCACGTCAAACACATAACCACGTGCTTTGCAATGTCCAACTTCATACCGTTACACCAGAAGTGCTGCTTCAAATTTTGATACATTTTCGTAATGCCATGGTGGATACTATAGTTACTACGATGAGCTTCCAACAAGATTACTTCCTTAAGCTCTTCATCTTTCGAAACGCACAATTACCCTCGAAACCTCAATGTCCCATCATCGGACACTTGAAAGTCTACTTTCCTTTTTGCTTGATCCATCTCAATTTTAAAATCTGAGTCTCTAACTTCCTCCAAAAGAATCCATTCCCGTACCCTCATCTGTGCAATTGTCGACTTTTGACTAAGCGCATTTGCCACTTTATTCGCTTTCCCCGAATGATACAAAATCTCGCAATCATAGTCCTTAAGAAGTTCCATCAATCATTGTTGAACATGAGGTAAAGATGGTCACCGCTAATTCCAAATCATGCATCGGATAGTTAAGCTCGTGAAGTCTTAACTGTCGGGATGTGTATGCAACCACCTTGCCATGTTGCATTAACACGTAGTCTAGTCTTTTATAAGACGCGTCACTGTAGATTTCGTACCCACCAGAACCAGACGGTATTGTCAAGATAGGTGCGGTAGTTAGTGTACTCTTGAGCTCTTGAAAACTACACTCGCACTTGTTCGTCCAATCGAACTTCTCTTCTTTCTTTAACAACCTTGTCAACGGCATTGCTATCGCAGAAAACTTCTCTACGAAACTTCTATAATACCCAGCCAATCGAAGTTTCTTGGGATTGTAACATATATCAACAAAGATCCTTTCACCTGAAATTACATGACCTAAACATGCCACGCGAGATAACCAAAACTCACACTTGCTAAACTTAGCATAGAGCTCATGCTCTCTCAAGGTCTGCAGTACTGACCTCAGGTGTCTCTCATGATCTCAAGACTCCTCGAGTACACCGGAATATCATCAATGAACACAATCACAAATTGGTCTAAGCACTTATTGAACACTCGGTTCATCAAGTCCATAAAAGCTGCAGGGGCATTCGTCAATCCAAATGGCATTACTGTGAACTCGTAGTGACCATAGTGTGTCTTAAACGCTGTTTTCGATATATCCTTCTTTTTGATCCTCAATTGATGATAGCCTATCCTTAGGTCTATCTTGGAAAATACTGAGGCTCTTTGAAGTTGATCGAACAAATCATCAATCCTTGGTAACGGATACTTATTCTTAATAGTCACATGATTGAGCTGCCGATAGTCAATATAGAGATGCAAAGACCGTCCTTTTTCCTTACAAACAATACCAGTGCTCCCCAAAGGGATGCACTAGGACGAATGAATCATTTATCCAGTAACTCTTGCATTTGCACCTTCAGTTCTTTCAATTCTAACAAGACCATTTTATAATGCGCCTTGGAAATCAGTTCAGTCCCAGAGGCCAACTCAATCACAAACTCAATTTCCTCTAGAGAGGGAAACACGAGTACCATAGCAATGTTCTCCACCTTTGATCATTCTACTAGTGTATCTTCCACCAATGCCAAATACCCTTGGCATCCAATTTCTAACAACTGAGTCACCTCGAGTGATGAAATCAGAAGAATGGAGGGTCCTCCTCGATTTCCACAAACTCAAAACTATCACCCACTACTGGGTTAAATTGAATTGTCCTTCCATGACAATCCACTACAGCTCATTGCTTGGCAAGCCAATCCATGCCAACTATGACATCCCACGCTAAAAGCTTCCATGTTGCTAATCGTTCCATATGCGTCACGTTCAGTGAATTTGTCTAATGTAAACACCTGTGTTCTAACTCAGGCATCACAATACCCAATGACTTGCGACTCATCATTCCCTTAAGTATCCAATACTTAATGGTGAAGTTAAGAACACACCGGTCTCAAGAGGATTATAAATATCCACTCAATAATCCATTGACCAGGAACGGTTTAAAAATTCAGTCTAACTATAAACTTGTCACATATATTCTTGACGTCTCAAGAATAGGTCTAGTTGCAACTGATCTTATGGAATCATTCATAAATATAAAATAATTGGACAAATGAATGAATACGTCATTGCCATTAATTAAATAATAATAATGATAGTACAACTGAAATCCCTAACATGTAACTATTACATAGTAGCTTTAGGGCGTACATCTAACACACCTAGCCAACTATTCACTGTAGCACGAGGCAAAAAACCACTGTTTATAACCTGTCACGGGATTTCTTTAGAACTCCCTATGTGTATAGCCCATAAGTGGTTAGTGTGTTCTCATAATTGTGTCCGAATACGGCCAGCTCGCCTGCTCTTGTCGTTTGTATCCTCCTCTTGTCTATATAAGCAATGAGTCTCCATTATAAAAACCAGAGAGTGAAATAAGAAGTGTGTTGTGTACTCTACTATCAACATGATCTTCTAAACACTCCTATTCTCTTCTAGTTCAGAATGTTGGTTCTGAACAAACACTATGATTGAGAAAAATCCTGGAGCATGCTCTGCACTTGCCCTGTTGGGATCCTGTGCATCAGAATTTCCGATATTTTAGAGATTACTATGATCAAAGTTCATAGCTTGAGAAGGAACTTGGTGGCTAACAGGCAGTCCCTATTGAGGCCAGGAGAGCCGTGTGTGGGATAGCATACTTGCCACAAAAAATGCTCCGTTAGCAAATAAACTCTCCGGAAAATAGACACGTGGCAGTTTGGCCGGAATTTTTCGCCGTTGGCACTTAATTGATCATTTTTCCTCCGATTTTGGTACTTAAGTGTACCTTTTATAACTTTTGGCACTTAAGTGTGCCCCCGTGCCAAGTTTTGGCACTCCAGGGGTACTTATGCCGGCTTTGGTGGCTAGCCCGAATAAGCCACCGAAGATGATATGAGAATTATGAGCTAGAACTATCAAGGGCTGGGCAATCCCTTGACGTTCCAAGAGCTAAGAGCCTTAGTGGCTTCCAAAAGGCCAAACCTAGTGTTTTTAATGGAAACAAAAAATAAGGAGGTGCTGGTGGAAATAGTTAGACGCCGTCTCAAGTTCCCGAATTCATATATATAGCAATCGGAAGGTGTTGTAGGGGGATTATTGATCATGTGGTATGAAGATGTATTGCTAAACGTATACTCCAGTTCCAATGATTTCATGGATTTGGAATGTAAAGATCCAGTCAGCGGAATGCAAATGAGGATAACTTTCCTTCATGCTCCCACGAATCATAGAGAGAGGCTTCTTCTATGGCAAGAAATATGGAGCTTTAAGGAAAACAACCATCTCCTTTAGATTTGTATGGGTGATTTCAATGAAATTCTATATAATTGGGAGAAGGTAGGAAGGAGAGAGGTGGACAGTTATAGAATTGTGGCTTTCAGAGAACTTCTAAACAATTGCTCCTTAATGGATGTAGAAAGTAAAGGGTGTTCATACACATGGATAAACAACAGAGAAAAGGAGGCTATGGTAAAAAAAAGACTAAGCAGGGTTTTATACATAATGGATTGAAGTGTGGCATTTCCAAATGCAGAAGTTTTGGCATTACCAGCCATAGGTTCATACCATAGCCCACTTCTCCTATATTGGCATCCAATTCACAAGAAAAGAAAGAAAGAGTTTAAATATGAAGCTTTCTGGTTAGAAGACCAGGAATGTGGAAATGTTGTAAAAAGAACATGGCAAGACATACAGCCAACACAGGTAGATTCTTTGAGAAAGTCCAAGCTATGTCTAAAGAGCTTGCATTAAGGAGTAGAGGGTGTTGAGAAAACTCATAGTTTTGATATTAACAAATCATTTTATGTATGAAATTTTATATTTCTTAAGAAGAAAAAGCCACAGGGTGGCGTATGCTTTTGAGTCTGCTGGTAGTAGAAGGAAAATCATAAGGTGTCTTTGAGTCTGTCCGTGCTAGACGGAAGATCTGAAGAGACGCAGATTCTGAGTCTATCCGTACCAGACGGAAGACCCAAATAGACGCAATTTCTGAGTCTGACAGTGCCAGATGGACAACTTGAGCAAACTCAGAACATTAGTCTATCAAACTCAAAATGAAACTACAGGATCAAATCACCAACGGTCAAGTATTTCACTTACTTTGTTTATATTGATTCTGTTGTATCAAACTGATTGGCAGGATTAATCAACGAACAACTTCCAAAGAAGAATGGAGCACTTATGGAAGCCCGGATTCTGATTGTATGGGCGAAAAGAATCCAAGGGGATCTGATCTACCTTCAACGGTCAAAAAGACTTGCCTTATAAAGTTTTTCCAAGAAAGGGAAGATTAAACTCTCAAGGAAAGAGCCAACGGTCGAGTGTGGCTTGAAGAGTATATAAGGATAGGATGAGACCTAGGAGATAGAGAAGATTAACATATTCCAAAGCTCAATTCTGTTCTTCATTTGTTGTCTAAAGCGCGAAATTGAGTGATCCTAGTGTATTACCAAGAAGAGTGACTTTGTGAGACATATCATCACCAAGTGCTAACACTCAAGAGTATGTAATCACCTTTGATCACATAGTGAAATTCAGCCTATTGGCTGATCGCCTGGAGAGTGGACGTAGGCTTGTCTAAAGCCGAACCACTATAAACTGTGTTTGCAATCTTCTCTTCTCTATCTATTTAATTTCTATTTGTAGATTGCAAAAGTTTGATATTACTTGCGCGTAAATCTCCTCTACACCTATTCACCCCCCTCTAGGTGTTAATACTAGTTACATCAATTGGTATCAGAGCCCTGTGCTCAGTATTTTGAAGTGTTTATTACTTCTAAGTTAAAGATCCTCTATGGCTAGTATTCTTGCACCAGGTCTGATTGAGGGACAAAGCAACACTCGACCACCATACTTTGATGGTAAAGATTACAATATATGGAAGAACAAGATGAAGGCCTTCCTCAGATCAAAAGATCCACTGGAATGGGATGTAGTTGAAAGAGGAGTTGATCCCAATGCTAAAGTTGGAAAAACCTCAAAGAAAGATGATGGGAAAGAAACAGAAACTTCAGCTACCATCTCATCAGAAGAACTGACAAAGAGACAAACTCTAGACGCTAAGGCTATCTACTCCTTTACCGTGCTTTATCACCTAATGAATATAATCGAATATCTTCTTGTGATACAAAGAAAGGAAGTATGGGATAGGACTCGCATGTGACCTACGAAGGGACTGATCGTGTTAAGGAGACCAAAGTAAATATTTTACTTGGTCAATATGAATCTTTCAAGATGAAACAGGGGGAGTCCATAGGAGACATGTTCAGTTGATTTACAAAAATTGTAAGTGGACTAGCATATCAAGGACAGCCTGTTCCTGGACCAATGAAAGTCAACAAGCTTTTAAGAGGATTGTCAAAAGAGTGGAACAATGTGAAGACCTCCATTAGAGAAACTCTACGAATCTCACCTCTGATAGTCGATGAGCTTGTTGGTACCCTGCAGTCCTATGAAGCAGAACAAATGAACGAGGAAGTGGAATCCAGAGGTAAGAAATCCATTGCTCTTAAGTCTAATATTGATTCTGATGATATAGATTCTGAGGACGAGCTGGACGACGAAGAACTTGCACTGCTAATCAGAAAGGTAAAGAAGTTAAACAAGAAAGGCAGAAAGTTCAACAGCAATAAGCAAAACAGACAGTCTAGACAAAGAAGAACAAAGGATGAAGAAGAATATGTCAAAGATGTTGTCTGTTTCAAATGCAAAAAGAAGGGTCACATAAAACAAAATTGTCCCAAGCTCAAGAAGAACAAAGGGAAATATGAAAAATACAAGAAGGCCCTGAAAGCTGAAACATGGAGTGACACTAAGGTTGAAGACAATGAAGACGAATATGGCAATATCTGTCTAATGGCACATTCAGACTCAGACTCTAGAACAGATTCAGAATCAGACTCAGACTCAGACAAAGAGATTGAGGTTAGTCATTATGATATTCCTACAGAAGTTTCAGATTATAAATGAGCTGTGTTCAAATTTAAAATCCACTCTAAAAAGGATCTCCGATTTAAAAAAGGAAAATCACAAGTTGAGTCAACAGAATTACTCTTTGAAAGGGAAATTTGATAATCTCAAAAAGGAATTTTTAGAAATAAAGGAAAGTCGAGATTCTATTTCAAATGAAAATGAGTCTCTCAAAAAGGAACTTTTGGAGACAAAGAAAAATCGAAATTCTTTACAAAATGAGAATGTATCTCTTAGAAAGGAAATTTTGAATATCACTACAAAGTTTTCTAAAGGATCGAAAACCCTGCAGCATATACTTTCCATTCAGATCCCTTACTATGATAAGTCAGGACTTGGGTTTTATAAGGAAAGTGATTCTTTAATTGATTTTCCTAAGGTTAAGGAGAGAATTAAACAAAGACCTCATCGACAGGCCTACAAAAATCATTTCAGAAAGAATTTTGTAAGACCTGTTGGTCAAGAAAATCTCAAGTGTTCTAACTGTGGAAAAAGAGAACATTTTAAAAACAAATATCCTAAAGTATGGAGACCTGTTCAGAAGAAATGGATAGAAAAAGCATATACTACTAACCTCAATGGGCCAAGAAAATTTGGGTACCAAAGAAAAAATGAGTATTTGTGTTGATTGCAGGTAAGTTTTAAAAGCAAGAAGAAATGGTACTTGGATAGTGGATGCTCAAGACATATGACTGGAGATTCAAAGATGTTTCGTTGGCTTAGAAAAAGTTAAAGGAGGAACAATTTCTTTTGGAGGAAACACCAAATGAAACATTATTGGATTAGGAACCGTCAAGATCGGTAGTCTAATCATCAATAATGTTTCTCTGGTTAAGGGATTGAACTACAACCTTCTAAGCATTAGCCAGTTATGCGATGCTGGTTTTAGAATAAATTGCAAAGAGAACCTATGTTCTGGAACCAGCAATGACTCTTCCTAATCATTCACTGGACGAAGGCATGGGAACATCTATCTCTTGGATATAAATGAAGACACTGCAAAATGTCTAATTTCAGTCCAAGATGAAGCAAATCTCTGGCATCGCAAACTTGGACATGTCAGTATGAAACAAATCTCCAAGCTACTCAGCAAAAAGCTTGTTCGTGGTTTGCCCTATAAGAAGATAGAACTTTGCTCCGCATGCACCCTGGGAAAACAAGTAAGAAGTTCTTTTAAACAAGTTTCTACTAATCGTGTATTGCAGTTTCTTCATATGGATTTATTTGGACCAACTAGAACTCAGAGCATTTGAGGTAAGAAATACTGCCTCGTAATTGTAGATGATTATTCTCGATTTACATGAGTATTCTTTCTTGCAAATAAAGGAGAAACCTTATCTTATTTTTCAATATTTGCAAAAAGAATTCAAAATGAGAAAGGTTACTTTATTTCTAGTATTAAAACAGATCATGGTGAAGAATTTGAAAATCAAGACTTTGCAGATTTTTGTGACAAAAATAGTATTCAGCACACGTTCTCCTCTCCCTACACTCTAGAACAAAATGGAGTTGTAGAAAGGAAGAACGGGTCTTTGCAAGAAATGGCCAGAACTTTGCTTATTGAAAGCAAGGTAGCAATTCGTTTCTGGGCAGAAGCAGTTTCTACTTCATGCCATATCATTAACAGAGTCTTTCTTAGACCAATTCTTGAGAAAACTCCCTATGAAATTTTCAAAGAAAGAAAACCAATTGTTTCCTACTTTCGTATTTTTGGATGTCAATGCTTTATTCTCAAAAATGCTAACAATCATCCTAGCAAGTTTGAAGAAAGGTCAGATGAAGGTATTTTTCTGGGATATTCAAACACTAGTAAAGCATATAGAGTGTTCAACAAGAACACTCAGACAGTGGAGGAATCCATGAATGTGAAGTTTCTGGAGCAAGATACTTCCAACCAGAACAAATATGAAATTGAAGATTCAGAACCAACTGTTGCTCTTGAGAAATCAACTCTCAACAAAGAAGTTGAATCTTCCTAGAAAACAGTTATAGAGGAAACTCAAGAACAAAGAATCACTTAGCTGGAAACTACTCAATCACCAGAAGAACAAAGAATCACTCAGCTGGAAACTACTCAATCACAAGAAGATTCTGATGACAGTGAAGTGCAAAACAGAAACTGGAAGCATAAGTCCAGTCATCCTCAAGAGCTAGTCATTGGAAATATCAATGAAGGGATTCAAACTAGATTGAAGAACAAAAAGGATACGAGCATTGTGGCACTGATCTCTGAGATTGAACCCAAAGGAGTGGACGAAGCCCTTGAGAATGAAAGTTGGATAGAAGCAATGCAAGAAGAACTCCAGCTGTTCAAAAGGAATGATGTATGGGAATTGGTTCCCAAACCCAAAGGAAGAACTATCATAGGCACTAAATGGGTCTTCAGAAATAAAGTGAATGAACTGGGTAAAGTGACCAGAAACAAGGCAAGACTTGTAGTAAAAGGTTACTCTTAGTCAGAAGGAATAGACTACGATGAAACCTATGCACCAGTAGCAAGATTAGAAGCAATCATACTGTTGCTTGCTTATGCTTGCTATCAAAACTTCAGGCTATTCCAAATGGATGTGAAGAGTGCCTTCCTGAATGGGTTTATCAAAGAAGAAGTCTATGTAGAACAACCTCCTAGTTTCAAGGAACCAAGAAAGTCAGACCATGTATATAGACTGAAGAAGGCTCTTTATGGTCTGAAACAAGCACCTCGAGCCTGGTATGAATGATTGAGTAAGTTTCTACTAGACAATAGCTTCAAGAAAGGTATGGTAGACACAACTTTGTTTATTAAAAAGGAGGGTAAGGATATTCTGCTTGTACAAATATATGTAGATGATATTATTTTTGGATCCTCTAATGAACATTTGTGCAAGAACTTCTCAAAGTCTATGCAGGAGGAATTTGAAATGAGCATGATAGGAGAACTCACATTCTTCCTAGGACTTCAAGTTAATCAGTCCAAACAAGGAACTTTCATCTATCAAGAAAAGTATGCCAAAGACTTGATCAAGAAGTTTGAAATGGAGAACTGTAAGAAGACTGAAACTCCAATGTCGACCTTCATCAAACTAGATCAGGATGAAATGGGGAAGAAAGTTGACTAGAAGACCTATAGAAGCATGATTGATTCTCTTATTTATCTTACTACATCTAGACCAGATATTCTATACAGTGTGTGCTTATGTGCTCGATTCCAAGTGGACCCTAGAGAATCACATCTATCTGCTGTAATAAAGTACATAGCTACTTATCCACATTTGGGTCTGTGGTATCCTAAGGGAATAGACTTTACTCTTCTTAGTTACTTAGATGCTGACCTAGCAGGATGTAAAGTGGACAGAAAGAGCACGTCTGGAACATGCCAACTACTAGGACATATGCTGATTTCATGGTTCTCTAAAAGCAGAACACTGTGGCTCTATCTATAGCAGAAGCAGAATACGTTGCTCTTGGAAGTTGTTGTTCACAGATTCTATGAATGAGACAGCAACTAAAGGACTACGGAAAGGAAGAAACTTGCACGGAAATAAGATGTGACATATAAGTGCTATAAATCTCACCAAGAACCCGATCCTACATTCTAGGGCAAAGCACATTGAAATCAAGCATCATTTTATTAGAGATTATGTGCAAAATGGTGATATATTTGTGGAATTTATTGATTCAAAAAATCAGATAGCAGATATCTTCACAAAGCCGCTGGATAAAGGTACATTCGATTCAATATGTAGTAGATTAAATATTATTAACCCTTTTGCGTGAAGTCTATGAGAACATGATACAGTCTGGAAGAAGCAATCGTCTGGATGGACCAATCTTCTGGGATGCACTTAGAAGGACTTGATAGTATTTTTGGAATTTATTTTTTGGTGCATAAATTATTTCTTTATATGATTGAATTTGGTAAGCTATTATTAGCAAATAATTGATTTGCATAATTTATGGTATATGCCTATGTTGACTGCATTTATTTTTGCCAAATCTAATAATCTTGAATAACTGCCATTTTCAGTTATTTTTTCAAAAAGTCGTGTCTTTTCATTTTCCCCTCTTCAGAAGGGTTTATAACCCCAAAAAAAAAAACCGAGTTTTTCACGAAGCTCCTCAGAAATCACTTTCAGAAATCCTAAAGAACAAAACTTTCTCTCAAAATCGAACCAAATCCTCTCCGAACATGGCCTCGAGATCCTCCATGTCCAGATCGAGGTCTGTGTCTCCATCTCCTCGAAGAAGATCAAACAGGATTGCTGGTAGATGACCAAGAAATGTAGAAGGAGGACAGATGCATTTCGATCTGACGCAGACTTCTGAAGATTCCCAAAGACAATCTCCAACTGCATCGGCTCAAAGGAATGCAAGTGAAAATGTGGAATCTCAGAGGAATCCCCCAACAGAATCTGAGTAGAGAAATGTCTCCAGAAGAGGTATGTCTGGATTAACTCTACCTAAACCTGATAATCCTCATACAGTCATGAGAATGTATGAGCGTTTAGTACAAAGAGACGCTACTGAGGAAGTAAAACTTTTTTACTTGAGACAAAAAGGATATGCAAATGAGTTGCATCTGGTTCAAGCTGTTCAACTTACAAAATAACAGCCTGCACGAAGAGAACGGGCTAGTGAAGCCAGTAGGAGTAGAGATAATGTCTGGGGTGAGAAGGAAGATGATGAACGAATTTATAGAAATTTTGAAGTCAGGATGGGGATTGCTGCAGTGGCTAGGAACACAACAGGGAAATTGTTCCGGTTTAAAGAACATAAGGCATTTTATAACAGATTGCTTGAACGAGGAGTAATGAACCACAGAATTGTGGATTTTGATTTCTTGGATGCTGCTGATATAAATCTGCGAGGACAGTTTGAAAGATTACAGATGGATCAATTCTGCATTGACTCTGCTACTATTTATCCAGAACTCACAGCATACTTCTATTCCAATTTGACATTCTTATCTCTAGATAGAATGTAGTTCAGTGTGAATGATAAATTCTATGAGGTTAATGCAGATGTCTTGGCTAATATTATGAAAGTTGAGAGGGGCTCTTTCAAACCCATTAAAGTCACCTATGAAACTGTGTGTAAACATCTTATAAAGTCTGTTAGGGCTACTATCACTTATCCCTTTTTGACTTCTGCAAGAACAATTCTGCATAAAATCATCATTAGCTGCATTCGTCCTAAGGTATCATCAAAGATTGATGTGACTAGATTTGAGGCAAAACTAATGTGGGCAATTGAAAAGGGAGTTCTGTTCTCACTCCCTCACACTCTTCTGCACATGTATAGAACAGTTTCAAAGGATAAAGGACAGCTGCCCTTTAGAGTTTTGGTGACCAGAATCTTTGAACATCTCCAGATAAAATACCCAGGAGATTCTGTACTACAACTCTTCCAACAATGGCCATTGGACTTAAAATGATCAACAAAATGAGGCTGAAGGACGTTGTGGAGACATGGAGAAAAAAGGAGAAGAACTGGCTAAGGCATCAACAACTACAAAGAGAAAAGGAAAGGAAGTAGCTGCTGCTGAACCAAATTCTAAGAAAAAAAGACAAATTCTATTGCAGGATGAAGATGATGAGGAGGAGAGTATTTATGAGATTTTAGCAAATATGAGTCAGATTGCACACAGAATGACTGAACCAGAAACAGCAATGCCTCTACCAAAAATACCAGTAGAGAACATTCTCAGTACAAAACCTCAACCTATTGAGAATGTTGAGTCTAAACCAGAAGAAGATCCAAAAGAAGAAGAAGAAGGAAGAGAAGAAGAGAGAACTGGAATGAATGAGGGTCCTATTCCTGAGGCTGATAACAGGGAAGAGGACAGGAATCAACAAGGGCAACAAGGCCAGACTGAAGCATCAATTTAGGGGGAGCATCTATCTCAGAATGTTAAAACACATACCCCTGCAACTTCATCTGATCGTGCTGAATCTCAGAAGATATTAGAGATACTTATGCAAATCAGAGATCAGCAGGCTGCTATGGAAACCTCCTTCAACAACAGGCTGGAGATTCTAGAGAAGACAGTTCATCAATGTCTCACCAGGATTGAGGAGTCTGCCACGGATATTTCACCCTTGTTCGGACCCCTAAAAAACCATCTTCCAAATCTTCCTAAACACACAATCTTCTGGTTTATTTTGTTTAAACTTTTTAGTTTGTTGAATCTTTTGTTAGACTTTGCTTACTCTTTTCAGGATATTGACTTTTTGATACTGACAAAAAGGGGGAGAGTAATTGCAGAAGATACATATTGATACATACTGGTTGTTTGGTTGATCTGTTACTGTTTTGAGTTGTTATTTTGAACATGGATGCATGAATGGATTATTATCATCTGATATCATTTGACTGGTTTGATATGGGTTGATATTTTGTGATCTGAGCATCATTAAACTTGTCTTGTTTTACTATGATTGCAAGTATGCTCTGCCTAATCATGTGTTATAGGAACAACAAGCCATATGCATAAAAAGTTTTGTCATCATAAAAAAGGGAAAGATTGTTGAGAAAACTCATAGTTTTGATGTTAACAAATCATTTTATGTATGAAATTTTATATCTCTTAAGAAGAAAAAGCCACAGAGTAGCGTATGCTTTTGAGTCTGCTGGTAGCAAAAGGAAAAGCATAAGGTGTCTCTGAGTCTGTCCGTGCCAAACGGAAGATCTGAAGAGACGTAGATTCTGAGTCTGTTCGTACCAGATGGAAGACCCAAATAGATGCAGTTTCTGAGTCTGATAGTGCCAGACGGACAACTTGAGTAGACTCAGAACATTAGTCTATCATACTCAGAATGAAACTACAGGATCAGATCACCAACAGTCAAGTATTTCACTTATTTTGTTTATATTGATTTTGTTGTATCAAACTGATTGGCATGATTAATCAACGGACAACTTCCAAAGAAGAATATAGCACTTATAGAAGTCCGGATTCTGATTGTATGGGCGAAAAGAATCCAAGGGGATCTGATCTACCTTCAACGGTCAAAAAGACTTGCCTTATAAAGTCTGTCCAAGAAAGGGAAGACTAAACTCTCAAGGAAAGAGCCAACGATCGAGTGTGGCTTGGAGAGTATATAATGATAGGATGAGACCTAGGAGATAGAGAAGATTAACATATTTCAAAGCTCGATTTTGTTATTCATTTGTTGTCTAAAGCGCGAAATTGAGTGATCCTAGTGTATTACCAAGAAGAGTGACTTTGTGAGACATATCATCACTAAGTGCTAACACTCAAGAGTGTGTAATCACCTTTGATCACATAGTGAAATTCAGCCTATTGGCTGATCGCTTGGAGAGTAGACGTAGGCTTGTCTAAAGCCGAACCACTATAAATTGTGTTTGCAATCTTCTCTCCTCTATCTATTTAATTTCTGTTTGTAGATTGCAAAAGTTTGATATTACTTGTGCGCAAATTTTCTCTACACCTATTCATCCCCTCTAGGTGTTAATACTAGTTACATCAGAGGGAAGTTCTCAAATGCTTCACACCAAATCAGGGAGCTGTACTGTTTGATAAAATGTAATTGAAATATGCCTTGGAAAGCAACTTTGGGGAAATGCTATTTGGCAAATAATATTTGGAAAAGCTATTTGGTGTGACCAATTTCAATTTTTTTTTAACTTTTCTTAATTTGTTTAATTAGAAAAAGATAATGACTTTAACATTAATATTTTTGCATTGAGAGCAATGTAAAAAAGACACATTAACAAATTTATAAATTAAAAAGCATATCAAAATGGATCTTCTCAATAAAAAAATGAATGATTTCATTAAAATAAATGTGATTGCATATGTCGGGAGATGGATTTTCATTTGAAGTACTTGTCCCCCCATTTACAGCATCATTATCAACTAAATATCCATACTCAAGATCCAAATCTACTTCTTCAAAATCTGTATTAGTCACAACATTTCTTCATATATAATTGTGCAATGTCATCATCACTATGACAATTTGCACCTGTTTTTCATATGGATAACTCGGCATATCGGTTAGAATCTTCCATTTCTTTTTTAATATGCCAAATGCTCGCTCAATTTCTGAGCATAGTGAGGAGTGGGCACAATTGAACACTTCTCGATATCCCGTAGGTGGAGAACCTTGTCAAAATTCTGGTAAATGATACCTCACTTCTCTATATGGCCCTAAATAACCCATGGGATTTGGATATCCAGCATCCACTAGATATTATTTACCTAGACAAATATAATGTAAATTTAATTAACATATGTCATAAAAATAATAAAGTGAAAGAGAAAGAAAATAAAGCCTGTCCAAAGTAACTGAACATATCTATTGAGTGCTAATTACTTCAAGAAAATTAAGTAAAGATAAATAAAATTGCTCATCAAACAATAATGAAGCTAGTCATGCAGTGCATGGTCTCTGTCACGTAGCACTCACATTTAATTAAGCATCAAATGTGTTAATTCTCTAATTAACAACAACGCTATCTAGCTACAATTAAGCATTATACACATATATGAAGACGAACCTAGAGGAGGATGGGGAAGTTGTGCACCACATCTTCCTATTGCGTCGTAGAAAATACGAGTATCATGAGCTTGTCCCTCCCAACCGGCACAAACATAGACAAATTTCATGTTAAAATTACATATAGCTAGCACGATTTGAGTAGGCATTCCTTTTCGACCAATGAAACGAATTTATCGTATGTAGGTACCACTGCTGGGATATGTGTACTATCCATAGAACCAATGCAATCCTAAAACAAATAACACAAATATTACTTGAATTATATTTAGTTTTTAGTTTTTTTGTAAAATTGTAACATACCTTAAAATTTGGATAGAATCATCGATCTTTCTTGATCTTGTTTGGAACTTCCATATATTGTCGATCGGTTGGTTGGATCAAATCTTGTCCCATATCACATACTTTATCTAAAACTAAGCTAAAGTGCCTACTTATGGTTTCCTTGGAGCGCTGAAAATGCTATTGTGCTAACCTATTTCCTATACCATGTCCCAACATATAAAGAAACATACCAATCATTTCTGCAACATCAGTGTTCCTGGATCCTTTAAGACCATATTGTGTTAAGTTATTAAATACAACTCTATGCATTCTAAACACATTATAACACTTTATCGGATTAGCATTTTCATCCATCAACTCTCTTAGCCATGCATAACCTGTATATAACGAAGTCATGGAAGGTTGTTTGCAAATGTACGTTGCCTGATAAGCAATTGAAGCTTGATTGACTGCAAGAATATCTAAGAATTCATTTTCCTCCGGCTCACGGTCATCCATAACTACCTAACATAACAAAATATAGAGTTAGAAAAAGAGAAATCATGAACAATCTTAATCATCCATCAAGAGAAGAAACCATGAACAATCTTGATCATCCATCAAGAGAAATAATAATATCAACCGTCACATAACTCGATCACATATACATAACACGAAATGGAAATAGTCCTTACATTAAAATATTAATAGAAATAAGGTTCACACATAATGCAAATAGAAATCCCACATGAAAATAAAGTAAAATAACAAAAATTTTAAATAAAATATTATAACATCCTAGGTATGGCTAAGCTCTTCCATCTCAAGTTTGAGATACTTGACTCTTAGTGCATCAATATTCAAACTCATGAAAACCTACCTATTATCTATCTTTTCCTTAAAATGTTTGATTGCAAAAAAGTACAACTTTTCATCTCTTGCAATCTCAAGTATGGTATCCAATAAATGTACAAGGTCCTTATAAGAACCAAATCCTTCATTTGCTTGAGATGCAACAGCAGCAACACTCCTACTTTCAACAGTAGAGCAAAGCCTATTGATTTGTTTTCCAAGTAGTTGTGATGGGGTCATTCTCTTTTCTTTCATTCCTCGAGCTTGCCTCATTGAAGTTTGCGCTGCTCTTTTATGGGTTTGAGTTTGAATTGGTTCATCAGTATTTTGACTCACAAAGGCCTCTGTATTCTCATCAGTATAATCTACACCATCAACAGTATCAAGTTGTGTGGCCTCAACATTCTCATTGACACATAAACCTTGTGTAGGAGTCCATATTACACCTCCAGTTGCAACCGTATCCCGGAACATTCTATCTAACAACACCTCAAGATCTAGAGGTATGCCTCTTGTCCTACAAATCTTTACCTTAGGATTGGCCTGTTATAATATAACAATTTAGTAAGTTGTATCATTGAAAATGAATTTAACATAGAAATAAAAGAAGAAGATATAAAAACCAAAATTTTACTCTCCCACCATTCATCACTCGCATCGATGGTTTTCTTTTTTGGATCCCATCGGCATAAGTACCCCGGTAGTGCCAAAACTTGGCACCGAGAAACACTTAAATGCCAAAAGTTACAAAATGTACATTTAAGTGCCAAAATCGGAGCAAAAATGATCAGTTAAGTGCCAACGATGAAAAATTCCGGCCAAACTGCCACATATCTATTTTCCGGTGAGTTTATTTGCGACGGAGCATTTTTTCAAAATAAAAAATGCACGTGGCAATTTTAATAAAAAAAATTGCCACGTTAGATTAACAAAAATTTTATAATCAATTTTTTTTAAAAAAAAAAGAGGGGAAGGGGAACCGGCGAGGGCTGTGTAGCCCTCGTCGTCGCCGCCCCACCATCGTCGGGAGGGCCAGCAACGTTGGGTGAGGGTCGGCCGGGGTTGCCGGGGCTTAGCCGGTGGCCGACGACCTCGGGTGGGCGAGGCCAGTGACCCTCGTCGGATTTGGGGGAGGGTCGTGACCCTCACCCCAGATCTGGGCAAGGGCCCGCAGGCCCTCGCCGTAGGCCGGCCGGGGTCGCCGGCCACTGGCCGAGCCCGGCCGACCTCGGCCAACCCTCACCCACCGTCGCCGGCCCTTCCCAGCCGATGGTGGGGCGGCGACGGGGCGGCGGTGGCAAGGGCTGCACAGCCCTCGCCGGTTTCCCTTCCCCCTTTTTTTTTTTTAATTAATCAATTTTATAATAATATATTTTTTAATTATTTAATATTATTTAATTAATAAGTTTTAAAATCTATGTCGGCGCAAAACGACGTCGTTTTGTGCTAATTTTCGTCGATTCGGTTCCGGCGAGCCACGTAGGCAAAAAAATTAATAAAAAATTACCACGTAAGATTTCCGGTAAGGTTCCAACGACTTGACACTAAGTGTACCTTTTGCAACTTTTGGCACTTAAGTGTCCCTCGGTGCCAAGTTTTGGCATTCCTAGGGTACTTATGCCAATCCCATCCTAATGCAGTTTCACTTAAAACCAATGTTCTTCATCTTTTTCATTCTTCCTTAAGATTGTCCCACTTACTTTTCATTTGAGTTTTATCATATTTTTTTCCCCTCAATTGCTCGAACTTATTAATTATGACTGTCTATCCATCCCTCTTGTTGGTTGCAGGACGGTTACCTTTTTCAATTTATTCAACGTACAACTTACAAAATGTTTCCACATCTTCGGTGATCCAATATGCCTTTTCCTTTGAGGAACTTGCCATCTTCAAATAGTATGAAAATGAACAATAAAAAATTGGACCAGCAATTTACAATTGACCAGCAAATCAAACAGCATGGATGAAACAATGCAACATGGGCACAAAGATAGAGCAAATGGTATTTACGAAATAGAATAAGACATAGGCACAAGCATAAGGCAAAAAATATTTATGAAACAGAACAAGAAATGAGCACAAGCACAAAGCAAATAGCAAATAACAAATAGAACAAGACATGTGCACATAATAATGGGCACAAGCAAAGAGCAGATAACATTTTCATTGAACATAATAATGGCCACAAGCATAGACAAAGGTACAAGCATAGAGCACATAAGACATTGGCACAAATAGTCAAACTGATAATTGCCAAATTATAGTTACATGATCAAGTTGCAGCTTTTCCTTAATTTATGCTGTTGATTCTTCTCCAACCAAGCCTTTTCATTTATAGTAGGGTCAAAATATAAAACAAGAACAAACAGGCATCTGGAACATGCTTAGCTTCCTCCTACCATGACGGTGAGACCCCACCAATAACATAAGAATAGCATTAATGCTAAAAAACCACAAGCAAACAAAATTTAGAGTTGTGACCAAAAGAATATCGCCCCGTTCTTGCTCTTACAAGACTTCCCCGTCATTTGTCAGATTTTCCTCAATAGATTTAGGGTGCGTTTGGTAGAGCATTTTGAAAGCTCATTGGGAAAATGCAAAGCTATTTAGCCTAAAGGGCTTTGGGGGAAATGCAAAGACTGTTTGGTAAATTCTGCTTTGAAAAGCAATTTTGAGAGAAATGCTGTTTGGAAAAAAACATATTTGAAAAGCCCATTTGGTAATTAATTTAAGCTTTTTAATTTTTATTTGTTCAAAATTAAAAAAATAATATTTGCAACTTTTTAATTTATATTTCGATAATAATGTTAAAGATATCATTTAAACAATCTTATCATGGGAACTCCACTTAATATGCAATCATGGGTACAAACATAGGACGAAACAACTTAAAAAAACAGCACAAACTCATAAAGCAACTCGTATCTGCAATCCGAAAGACAACCACAGAATCCTTAATGGCTTAGCTACACAATTGAGAATCTTACACTGGTTCCAATAATTCGCCCCAAACTGCTGCCGACGAAGCTCCGCAGCAGGGACGAGCTCTCTCCGACCCCTTCGATCAAATCCATCAACTGACAGGAAGGGCCGCGCCGGGCTCGGGGCACATCAAGCGAGGCCTCCCTCCGCCTCAACTTACCTACATCTATGTCATCTTTACCCGTCTTCTGCTTAAGTATCTCTATTAGAGTAGAAAGTGGCAACGATCTACTCTTCAGATAGCCTATGTCGCCATAAGCGCTTTCCACCTCTCGCTCTCGGAATAGCACTCTTTGGTCCTCGTCTCCAAATTCTTCATGGCATCTACAAGATCCCCGAGGCGTGGAGCCTTTTCCTTCTCGTCGTCACCCATGGATGACGGTGATAAAGATTGATCATCGTCCCACCCTACATTTGATGCTTTGGACCTCTTTACATCAGCTGTGACCATAACTTTTGTCTGTGATTATGCTTACCCTTTTTCCAGCGCATCTACTATTTTTATTTCCTTTTTCGAATAAGGGGGTTGAAATCATGTGCACATGCATTTCCGTAACTTGGCTGCAGGCAAAGAAGGGGGAGCCGGAGAGCACCCCTGATGAGATTCTTCAAATGGTTAAACACAAATTCATTAGAATTTGCACCCAACAATAGCCCTATGCTTCAACCTCATTCACAGCATCCTGCGTCAATGCCCTTCACATTGTTCTCCCTGATATCTATGTCACGTTGCTTGATAAGCTCGGTGGAATCAAAAAAGGGAAATAGAGAGCTAATACTACTATTTAACAATCAATTTCGCGCAAACACAAACTCAGCAACACCCAAAGGCAATCAACTTGCCCAAGCAAGTCAAGAGGGCACAATCAACAACACCCAACAAACTAAACTCACAGATTCAGCCAAAAGCAAGTCAAGAGGGCACAATCAGCAACGCAATATTAGCAACGCCCAAAAACCCACAAAGGACAAGAAGGAGAGACTAAACCTGCGATCGCGAGTGAAGGAGTGCTGTCGAACAAGGTAGCAGATGCGAGGGAGCAAGGGATAGCCGCAACAAGAGATGCGAGCGCGAGGGGTTGTCGGGAGGAGACGAGCAAGCAAGGGAGATTGAGTGCGAGGGTTGTCGGGAGGAGAGAGGGAGCGGGGGAGAGCGAGAGACACGAGGGAGCAAAGTGAAGGAACCTAGGTTTTCTTTTTTAAAAAGGGGTAAACTTGGATTTCTAATGGATTTTCAAGGGCAAAAAAGGAACTCGACAAAATTTCATTAATAAAGCCTTTCAGCATTCCGAAAATGCTGAAAGCTCAATCTTAGTCTCTACTAGCATTGAGCTTTCAGCCTTCCCAAGGCCAACTTTCAACCCAAAGCTCCTTGGAGAATGATTGCCAAACACCCCCAATTTTTCTCAAGGAGCTTTCAAGCCCGAAGGGGCTTTCAAAATGCTCTACCAAATGCACTAAGGTGAATTTATGCTGAGTATAACTGGTTATGTTATTTAGACACTGTTCATGTTTAAGGATACTAGGTAGCTAGCCCTACTTTGGACAATTTCATTAAAATGAAATTGATTCTACCTAGCTTGAGAGCTTGTCGATTCAACCACAACCTCAAATTAGGAAAAATCCCAGGGATTGTATGATTCCTCTTTGCATAATCACTGGACAAGTTTAGAACACTAAACAAGAATAAGTTGTCAAAGCTGAAGAGGAATTGCAATTAAATCTCTAATCCCTTTCCCCTAAGTAATACATTATTGTCTTGATTTCTTCATGAGGAACGATACAATGAAAGGAGGGAATTGCCAGCCTCATACCCAGGAAATGGCTTCATTTTCCCTTTTATCTCCAGTCAAATCCATCCCCTTCCAAGCAGGACCACCATAGTCTAAAAGCTTGAGAACCAAATCCTTTATCTTTAAGCAATCACAGAATTGCTGAAACCCAAAGTAGTGAACCGGCAAGGTTCGTTCATAAAAAATAAAATAAAGAGCAGGGTTCAACAACTTGTCAAGGTTTTCTAGCTGCTTGGAATTTGCTTTTCAGCCACATCATTAAACCATAAAAAATATGTGTAACATCCTGAAAATCGACCCCATTTTAGGATTTTATAAAAGGGCAATGTAGTCGAAGGCCTGGTCAGTACAAATTTTCCGAACTGTGTGTTTGTGAGATAACGGATTACAGAGGGGCGCCGATAGGAAATGATACGCGTACGACTCGCAATTTCGATCAGGAACGAGCCCTTCGACCATGAGGACCTGGGTGGGAACGATATCCTCTAAGTACTAGAATATTAAGGAAACGGAAATAAATCGATTCGGCAGAAGTACGAAGTTGATTTGTGGGTGATTTCCGCACGACTTCGATACGAACTACGAACGACGTTAAACCGAATCCTTTTCATCTAGTACTCGGGATTATCAATTGAGCCCCCGGGATCACACGACAATTGAGGGATGTCCCTGACTTGAGAATTGGCGTAAATGTGGTTCAAAGAATGGTTGACCACGGGTTAAAAGTGAGGAAAGTCCTAAAAGGGCGCCCGATAATCCAAATTGTACTACGGTCGCAATCGACTCAATTTAGCCCCGATTTTTAATCCGATTTTGGGAACCGACTTCTCAGTGATATCAAGACTAATTATTTGGACGTCGCCTCATTTATTTTGGGATTTTCCGTTGGACATGGAAGCGCCGGAAAAAGGAAAAAATTGGACCGGGTTTCGGGCTCGCGAGTGGGCCTGCCCAAGACCGGCAGCCCAATGGGCCTTGCGCCCATCCAGCCCAGCCCAAAGGGGGCCTAAGCTGGCCCATCCTCCTCTCCCTCCTCAGCCCATGGGCTTCTCTCTTTTGGCCTTTTTCCTTTTGTGCCTAAGTGGGCTTTGTTTATGCTTGTTTTGCTTTGTTTTGATTAGTCCTTCAAGCAAGTGGACTTGCCCACTTGCCTTGGCCTTATCCAAGTTTTCAGCAGCCTCTTCTCTCTCCTCTTTCTCCCCCAAAATTCGTGCACCAGCCCAGCCTCCCTCTCTCTCCCTTTTTCTCTTCCTTTTCTCTTCCATTTTTGTTGTTTCTTGCTGTCCTTGCTGTTTTCCAGCCCAAAAACAGCCTTGTTGCCATCACCGGAGCCGCCGCAACCGCCCAAAGTGTAGTCCTGGAAGTTAGGAAGCCAGCCGCGCACCCCCGGTCGCCCCGGACCGCCCGTTTCGGCCTTTTCCGCACTGCTGGTCAGTTCCGCGTGAACAGTAACCAGCAGTGTTTTTGGCCAGTTTCGGCCATCGTTTGTCATCCGTTGCCGTCCCCGAGCTTACCCCTCGTAGCCCTCGTTCCCCTCTACGCGCCGGTGTCGCCGGATTTCTGATCCAAGTAAGTTAATTTCCTAATCCTTGTTTAGGGGTTAATCTTGCTTAGGGGTTAATTAGTGTATTTGTATGTTTGTGATTAATTAAAGTTAATTGGTTGATTATGTTGGTTAATTAATACTGATGAGGATTAGTTAATTGACCATGGTTAGTGTTAAAGTAACCTAGGTTAATTAATTAAAGTAACCATGGTTAGTTTTAAAAGTAACTAAGGTTAAAAATTAATCATTGTTAGGTTAGATTAACTAGGGTTGAGTTAATTTGTTAACCATGGTTAATTTTATTTATTTTTATTTATTTATTTAATTTCGGATGAATTTACTATTCACAAATCACTGTTCACGGATTACATTCGTTCACGGCACTTTGTTCATGCGTAAGCTAATTTTTGGCTTATTTTGATGTGTTCTTGGTTGTTATGATTTATTGAAGTGCCGATTATTAATTATACTCGTGAATATTGATGAAATGCGTGATCGAATGCTGATTGGAAATTGGATTTTGGAATTGTCGAGTGAGATCGCATGACATGTTGCGTGGGTTATCTGAAATGGCATGTCGCATGAGCATGAGTGATGTTGCATTCACGATGAGCAAATATATAAATGGATTGCTTGATGAGGTGTTGCATGATCACATTAAATGAGAGAACCCGGCGTTGCCGGAAGACCGCCAACCCTTATGGGGTTGTGCCGTGGCCAGTGGGTCGCCTGATTTCGGTCGGATGCCTGACAGGGAGGGGTTCTATGTGGGACTGCGGTATGGGGGTGGGTCCCGGGCCTCTGTCAGTTGCGGGGCTGCGGTAGTGGGCGAGTCCTATGCTCCTTCGGGAATGCCGTCTTGGGAGTGAGCCCTTGACGTCGCCGTGCCTCGAGGTAAAGAGGACGAAGCTGGTTTAGCTAGGAACCGCCAACCATAAGGTTGTGCCGTTGGCCTAGGAGGGGGCGTAATAATTGGAGCATGTGTGAGTGTGGGACATGAGAAAGCTGTGTGAGATGCTCTGATTATTCGCATGCTCTTAATGTCGTGATGAGTTAAATGACAGTTTCTGCAGGTCACGTGTGCCAAGGCCAAGTAGGATCGCCTGTGGTTGTGTCTCGCTATTGAACTGTCCTATGCTTTTGTTTCTCTTTGCATTGTGCTGACTGCTGGATTAGGTTGTATGTTAAACTCCCGAGGTGAGCGAAGTTCCTAACCGGGGCTTAGGACTTTAACTTGCTGAGTTTATCTCAACCCGTCGTGGTTAACCTTTTCAGGCCCTAGATGATGCGTGCACTCCGAGGATCGAAGAGAGCGATCCCTCTGAGGCCAACGAGTAGGCACTTGTACAGTGTTAGGTTAGCTAGGCCAGTCCCTTTTCGAGTAGGCCTTAGCTTGTCGCCTGTGGTAAGGCGTGTATGTATTTGCTGGTATGCTGGCTAACCTTCAGATATATAAAATACTGGTTGTCTTTCCTCTCCTGCTGTTGTTGCTATCCCTGTTGTTTGGTTTGGGAGTTATTCGTTTCCGCATGTGCTTAATTACAAGATAAAATGAATTGGTCGACGACAGTACCTGGGACGTCATACAGATAGACCTCAAGTGAAATGGGGTTGCCGCGAGCTCGAGAGTCGGGGCGTGACAATATGTCTTGTAGAAATGGAGGAAACATTAAGTCATTAAAGTTTAGACTGGTTCTTTGATTCATGTAGAAGAAAACAAGCCAAGCACATAAAGTCCCAACTTCCTCTTTTCTCTTTATGAAGTTCACATATAAGACTACTCTGAAGACAAACTCAAGAATGATTCTTTGATACATGTGAAAGTAAAGAAGCTACCAAACAAAAGCCATGCTCTAACAAGGCTTCTTATTTCAACTATTGTGGGGGCGACGTGCTAATTGGAAGCCTATTCAGTTGTCCATGAGAAGCTTCTGATTTTCTTACGAGAGAAACAATAGAGGTCCAACCTGGACCACCCTTTTGCCTTTTTCCCAAGAAAGAATAGTTCTTTGAAATATCTAAGAGAAAAGCAAGCATCCACTGAGAAATATCTAAGGGAATTCAGCTACTGGCTTCTTGCATCATCCACATTTATCTATTGCTACTAAGGATCTGGGAGGACCATTCAAAAAGTTCAAGCAATAATCTTTAGCCCCCGAGGGAAAATGAAAATCTTATTTCTCAGCTGTGATAAGCTGACTTAACCTCCACTTAGATCAGCCGGCATTGGTCTAACGAGAAATTGGATTCACATAATGCACCGTGCGATGCATATCTCAATCAAAACGCAAGTGGCAAGGAGAACACTAATAGTGAAATGGTGCTAAACTTAGTCATGCTCCAATTTAAGGGCGTGTTATATGAAAGTGAGATTGCAATTTCACCACAATCTTAATGATGGTTAATACTTCACTCGAAAGTGTTAAAACAAAGAAATAGATGCATGACAACAAAAACTGAAGGGGTGGGCTTCCATGAAGATTCCAATGGACGTGAAAATTGATGCCTAAAATAAGTGCGCCAAAATCGCCTGAATCAACTTGAACCCACCCAAAATTTTAAAGTCTTTTCGGGCTGGATCTTCTTAATGTTTGCTTATTAGGCAAACAAACAAATATCACAAGGGTTTCAGCTCGGTTTGGGTCATAAACCTGACACTGCATTGAAACACATTTCACTGAGTTCAAACCTTACCATTGAATCATACTGGTTAGCGCATAAAAGATCATCCGACGTACCTTTAGAGTGCAAGCAGCGTTAAGAGCACGAGCGGCGTCGAGAGCGAACTTGAGAAAAGAGAAGCGAAGTGGTGAGCGGCGTCAAGAGAGGTTGTAAGGGAAGAGAGGCAAGCACTGTTGAGATTAAAGAGGTGAAGTCGAAGCAACGTCAAGCAAGTGGCGTCGAGAGCAGAGCGAGCGAGGTCAAGTGCTTTTGAGAGAGACGAGAGCGAGTTGTGACGTCCTAAAATTTGAGCCCTTTGAGGGATGAATGAACGTGAATTTCGTCAATGCATTGTTGGTTGATCTTACTCAAAACCAATCATTCCCGAGATACTGACCTTGGGGGGAAAGGCTAATGAGGACAAAACTCGTGCGACTAAAGAACTTGACCTGGGAAAACGACTCGACTGTGAGACTTGCGTGAGGACGATCCTGTATATATGCAGGCCGATTTCAAGAATGACTAGAAGTCGATTCGTGGACATAACATATGGGACAACGGGTGATTTTGTTTATTGTTATCGAGCCCGCAAACGACCCTATGTCGATCCTTGGTAATCGTGTACTTTGAAATAAGAATCTATCATTCGCAATTTCATGTAGTCAAGGACGTCCATGTATCGAGATGTCTTGAACGTGGTTTGGCACGAGTCGATTACGTGTGAATCCTTGAAGCCGCATGTTAGTTTGAGTTGTACCAAAATGGCATTCGGGCGAAATTGACAAGGCATGAAAATCTATGATTGGACTACAAATTTTCGGGATTGTCCGGGACAAACTTTTGAACAACACTTCCTCGACAATCGACGGTGTCAGTTAAGCCGAGTTTTTGGAAAAGGGGTTTGCGGACTGAGGAAACGAGCCTACGAGGACGTGGGCCGGGTAAGACCAGTGTGGGCTCACGCCCAAGATGGGACAGCCACCATGGAAGACCCGAGACAAGCAAGTGAGCCTGTTGGACTCAACCAACCCATTTACCCTTCTGAGCCCATTGTCTAAACTTGAGTCAATTCGAGCCCAACAAATTCCCAAGCCCATTCCTATTCATTTTCTAGCCCACTTCTTAGGCCCACCATTCATTTTCAGTCCAAGGGCAGTTTGGGAATTGTGCAAGGTGGAAATGACCATTTTGCCCCTAGATATTATTTGAAAAAGATAAAAGAAGAGAGAGAAGATGATGTCATGTTGCATGGGGAGTCGAAGCAACATTTAATGGCATTAATGGGGCTTATCTAGTAGCTCTCACTTCACTCTCTCTCTCCCCTTCAACCTCTCAAAATCGCACACCCTCTCTCTCCCTTGTTTCCCTTCCTTCCTGCTACTTCTACTTCTGACCTTTCTCCGAAAATTAAGTTGTTCGTGGCCTTCCCGTACGAATCACCGCCCGTGCCACCCACCACCATGCTCAGAAGAGAGATTCCGTACGAATAGCGGCGGCCGTTCGTCGGTCGGAGCCGCTGGCCAGCTGGAAGTCAGCGCCGCCCAACCCGCCACTGTAGCACCTGTTCCTGCTTATTCTGCCTGTTTCAGCTATTTCCCTTTGGTTCCGACCCAACCACCGCCCATACCAGCCACCAACAGTTCCCCCTCGACCCCCAGGTGCCGCCAATCGTCAGTCAACTGCTCACTGGAGCTCCGGCCAGCCCGTTTTGCTCCGGTCAGCCACTTTCCTCCTGAGTAGTGTAGTATTTCGGAGTTGCAGAGGGAGTTTGAGCTTGTTGCTGCTATTTTGAGCCCGGGACCGCCTTGGAATGTCGTGGGTGAGGTCCCTGAGTGTCGGGTCTGTCGTCGCCGCCGTGTCCGTGTCGCCGACCCGTTTAACAGGTGAGTTTAACCCCTAATTCCTTTGTTAGTGCCTAAACTTGCTTATGGTTGGGTTAATTAGTGTTAATGTGGGTTTAGGAAGTTCAATTAAGTTGTATTAGCCCTAAGATAGGTGGTTGGATAGATGGTTAAGATTATCTTAGCTTAATCTTGCTTAATTATGCTTATTTGAGCTTAATTATTGCTTAATTGCGTTTTGTGTTTAATTAAGCATGTTTTGCCTTAATTGCTTGATTAATTATTTTAATTATTGATTTGTCCAATTTATGAATTTAATTTTTTAATTATTAAATTCTGAAATTACTCTGTTCATAGTGCATTATTCACGATTACTGTTCACGTGCACTGTTCACAATTACTGTTCACGGCACTGTTCATCCGAAAGTGAAATTATGTATAATTTCATGTGTCTTGATTTTATGAAGTGAATTGGATGTGTCATTGCATGAACATCCGCATGAGTCGTGTGATTTTCACAAAAAAGAAGAAGGAATAATGGTTTGTCGAAGGGACACCGGAAATAGACCGCTTTTATGAGAAATGATTTAAGGTTTTATATACAAGCATGTGTGAATTGGCTAATGCTCAAAGATAATAAGTGGATTATGATGATATGCTTACGTGATCACTAAGTTGAACCCGCCGCCCCAGCCGTAGTTTGGGAGGTGATAGTCTAATTTATCGAAAACCCAGCGGGGGTCCGGATGCGGAGTTGCGGTAGAGGCTAAGCCCATGCTCCTTCGGGAATGCCGTCTTGGGCGAGGGTCCCTTGACGTCGCCGCGCCTCATGAGGGAGGGCGATGTTTGGCTATGCAAGTAGACACCGGCGGGAGTTCAGTTATAGCCTTGGGGGGCAGTAATAATCGGAACACGTGTGGATGCAAGAGCGTATGAGAAACATCGCATCATTGGTTCCGATTATGCATGAGGTGATTACATCATTTATGGAACGCACGCATGAATTGATAACGTGCAGGGTATGGTAATGGCCAGGTGAGATCGCTTGTAGCGTGACTCGCATGTGATTGATGAACTGCATCATCTAACGGCCATGTGCATTGCGTGTATTGTGCTGACATAAAACGTGCAGGGTATGGCATACCGGGTAAGGTTGCATGTGAACCAACTTTTGATTGTTGGTTGATCCTGTCTATTGTTTGGTTGCTAAATGCTGATTGTTTGTTGTTGGGTTGTGTGAGGGGTGGTTCTGGAGAGATACCTCGGGTTGAGTTGGTGTATTAACCGGGGCTTAGGAGGAGAACTCGCTAAGATTTTATCTCACCGGTTATTGTATAATCACTTTTAGGCCCTTAGAATGGCGCATTCACTGGTGCGATTTGGGGTCCCTCAAGATTGGGAGACTGTTGTGACGCACCACTAGTTCCTGGGTCAGGTGCACTTGTACGAGAAGTATGTCTCCACCATCTGGGTGGATGAGGGACCGGGGCAATGGATACCCCATCGGTTCCCGACGTGGTTCATCTGACAAGACGATTTGCTAATCAGTCCTCTGCGAGGTTTTGATGGACCGCCTAGTAGGGGCCCCGAGGACGCTAACTGGGATCCCATGGAGCTGGACCCTCTTGATGATGCAATGGAGAATCCTACCCCCGCTCCTCCAGTGATCGACCCGAACGCCTCCGACTACGACCCGACGGAGCCTGAGTCCGATGGGTCAGAGTGATGGTAGTTCAGAACCCGAGAGTTCTTTTTGTATAGATGGATTAGCCGAACCTAGTTTCTTTTTGGTCTGGTGGATGGATTGGCCCCCTTAGTTGGGCTTGTAAATCGCAAAACAATCATCCGTTGGTTAATCCAGTAAGAATGTATAAATGAGTAGTTGATGTTATCTTGTTGTTCATTCCTCTTTCCCTGTTTGATTGTTAGATTGTCTATTGGATTGGGGATGGTGCGTCTTCCACTTGCGCTTAATGAAAGATTAAAATGAATGGTCGTCGACGAGTCTTGGAATGTCGCTTTCAATAGACCATGGTAAGGGATTGTTGCGTGCCCGGGGTTCAGGGCGTGACACGAGTGGAGCGACGTCAATGGGTAAGAGAACAGAGTGGTGATGTAAGAGAAAGAGAAGAGTGTTTTAGGGTTTGTTCTTAAATGGGTAAAATTGGAAGAATACTTTACAAATGAGGGCAAAATTGGAAGCTTTGACATTTTCATTAAACCAAAGAAGTTGCATTTTGAAAATGCAATTTCCCAATGCACCTCTCACCCTGCATTCAGCCAAAGGCCTTTGAGGAGATTTGGAGATGCAATTGCATCAACCCAAAGTCCTCCAAAATGCTGAACCAAACACCATTGCATTTGACCAAACCCCTTTAGAGTCCCAAAGCCCCTTCCAAATACTGAACCAAACAGGGCCATTATTAATCAATTCATTCTTATCTTTGCTCTGTCTGAATGTAACATAGTTCATGCTCACGCAACATGCTACTGTAGTTGACACACGTATAATGAAGTGCAGCAATATTCAGCGGTCACGTACAATAGCAATAGTTTAAGTACTCATGAAAATTTCAACAATTAGCGATTAAGAAACACGTACTTCCACGGTGGATGACATCAATAGTCAATTAATAATCACGTGCACCTTATAATTCTTGGAAAATAATCGACATTTAACAAAAATATTAAAAAAATTCATCCACTTAATAATAAAACAATTAATTATATTTCCAAGACCTTCATTTAACAAAAAAATATTTCCCTTTAATAACTAAGAAATTAATCATAATTAACCTTGGGAAAAATAAGCCTCAATCATATTTTTCACAAAATTTCTTGGTTAAAACCGTTTCCGAAAAATAATTACTATTCCGAATTAACTAATACTAATAATTTGAAATTATAAACTAGTAATATAATTAATAAATAATTATTTAATTATTCCGAAAATAATAAATTATTATTATTTAATCCAAAAATAATAATAATATTTAATAATATTAACCATGTTAGTATTCTTAACCCAACCAAGGTTAACTAACCCAACCAAGGTTACTTTAATCTAACTTCAGTTACTTTAAACGAATCGCGGTTACTTTATTCTAACTATAGTTACTTTAATCTAACCGCAGTTATTTTGTTCTAACCACGGTTATTTTGTTCTAACCATGGTTAACACTAATCCAAATCAGCCAATAATAATAAAATGCTAATCCATCATCAACTATAAGCATAATCCAAGCATTATACTAATTAAACTACCCTAAGCAAGATTAATCCCTAACTAAGGGATTAGGAAATTAACTCACGTGGCTCAAAAATCCGGTGACACCGACTCAACGGCAAGAGCGAGGGCTACGCGGGGTTATTTTAGGGATGGCAACGGACAATGGACGGTGGTCGAATCCGGCCAAAATAGTACTGGAATGTTGTTCCAGCGGAAAAAGGTAGCAGTGGCTAGGGTGGCCGGACGGGCGGCCAGCGGTGACCTAGGGTGGCTAGCGGTGAGCGGTTGTCCTTCGGACGTCAACGGCTCCACGCTGGACGGTGGCAGTAGCTTCGGAGACTACGGTAAGGGCGGCAACCGACGGTGGACAACAAGGGGCGATAAAAGGAAGAGAAAAGGGGGAGAGAGAAAGAGGCTGAGGTGGGGCTGTTGAATGGGGAAATGGAGGAGAGAGAGTGGGCTGGCTGACTTGTCCAAGAGGCTAGGCAAGTGGCTAGCTCACTTGCTTCAAGGACCAATGAAAAACAAGCAAGACAAAGCCAACACAAAGCCCACTTGGGCCACAAAAGGAAAGGCCAAGAAGAGAAGCCCATGGGCTGATAAGGGAGAAGGAAATGGGCCAGCTTGGGCCCTTCTTGGGCCGGGCAAAATGGACGCAAGGCCTAATGGGCTGCCGGTCTTAGGCCGGCCCACTTGTGGGCCCGAAAGCCAGTCCAAATTTTCCTTTTTTCGACACTTTAATGCCCAACGGAAAACTCAAGAATAAATGAGGCGACGTCAAAATATTTAGTCTTGACATTACTGAAAAGTCGGTTCCCGAAATCAAATTAAAAATCATGGCTAAATTGAGTCGATTGCAACTGTAGTACAATTTGGACTATCGGGCGCCCTTTTTTGGATTTTTCCTCATGTTTGACTTGTGGTCGACCATTCTTCAATCCATATTTAAGCCAATTCTTGAGTTAGGGACATCCCTCAATTGTCATGTGATCCCAATAGCTCAATTTATAATCCCGAGTATAAGATAAAAATGATTCGGTTTAGCATCGTTCGTAGTTCGTATCGAAGTCATGTGGAAATCACCCGCAACCAGACTTCGTACTTCTACCGTATCGATTTTTTTTGTTTCCCAAATAATCCAGTGCTAGAGGACATCGTTTCCACCTAGGTCCTTATGGTCAAAGGGTTCGTTCCTGATTGAAATTGGGAGTCGTGCGCGTATTATTTTCTATCGGCGCCTCTCTATAATCCGTTATCCCTCGAACAATTAGTTCAGAATGTTTGTACTGACTAGGCATTCAACCAACGTCGCAATTTTATAAAATCCCAAAATTGGGTCGATTTTCAAGATGTTACAGCGAGGGCAGAAAGAAGTACTACAAGAATAGGAAAGAATCGAAATACAATATATTCTAAGAGGGAAGAGATTTGTTCTCTTTCCTTGAAAAGCTAGCCCATCCCTACCTATAAAAGGACCACCGGCCAAGCAACGAAGAGGGGAGATAAGGGCCAGACAATTCCATACACAGCCACATTGAGGGGGTTATTTGAGTTTGGCGGGCTCAACAAGTATTGCAATGCATGAGTTGTGATTTAATCCTACTAATAACGAAATGAAAACTTAAGCCACTAATATTTGTTGAGATAAGGTTCGAATCGGGGATGTTACATGGCTCGAGTGTGAGCTCGCAAGCAAATACCCCTAAACTCTGTCTTTCCCGATACCAATCGTCACCAAGGGCAGGTCGTGACAAGGTCGAGCCTCGCCATGCCTGGGTAAGGTCGACCTCATGGCTACTAAGCAAAACCTCACCGAGGGCTAATGAGGTCCAACGACCTCATCTCTACCTAATCGCTGGCCATCACTTAGCTTGGCAACCGGCTAGAGGAGGAGGAAGAAGAGAGAAAGAAGAAAAGAGAAAAAGAAGAAGAAGAAAATTACGTGGTTTCAAAAATTATATTTGGAAATAAAGAAGTAACTTTGTCACACCACGACTTTCGAGCTTGTGCCAACCCAATTTTACTTGAGGTCTAACTGTACGACATCTTAAGTACTGTCGTCAACCGAATTTATTTTATCTTATAGTTAAGCACATGTGGAAACGAATAACTCCCAAAATAAAAACAACAGGGATAGCAGTAATAACAGCAGAGGAAAGACAAAACATTATTTTATTTATCTGTAAGATTAGCTTGTATACCAACAAATATATACTCGCTTTACTACAGGCGACATGCTAAGGCCTACTTAAATAAGGACCGGCCTAGCTAACCTATTACTGTACAAGTGGATGAGGGGCTCATCAAAAAGGGAATAGGCCACAATTGTCTACTCACTATCCTCCGAAGGATTGGTCTCTCTAGTCATCAAGTCTAAAAGCTCGCCATCAAGGAGATTCATATCCATAGGATCCCATATCTCATCTGTCGGCCCCACAAGAGGGACTGATCCATCAAAGCCTCAGAGAGGACCGTACAAAATATCTCCCATCTTAATGAACCACGCCTTAAAGATGTGGGGCGCAAATGATCTCTCGACCCCTTATCCACCTAAACCGTAGTAAAGTGGTGCTTGTACACAAAATTGCAGCTCGGGGTTGGTCATGTGGTAACGATGGTACTCATGTCCACCAGGACGCCGAAGCGTACTGGGTATTGCGTCATCTAGGGACTGAAAAAGTTAACCACGACGGGTTGAGATAAACTCAGCAAGTTAAAGTTCTAAGCCCTAGTTAGGAACTTTGCTCGCCTTGGGAGTCTAACATACAACCTAATCCATAAACCAACAATCACCACACTTCAGAGAAATGAAAACAGAAGACAGTTTAATAACAAATACAATCACAGGCGATCCTACCTAGCTTTAGCACATGTGATCTGCAGAAACTATCAACCATCTCACAATAACAGTAGGAGACATGAAAATAATTAGAGCATTGCATAAAACGTTCTCATATCTTAATACCCACACATGCTCTGATTATTACGACCATCAAGGCCACGGCACAACTTTATGATTGGTAGTCTCTAACCTAAGCTAGGCTTTATCCTCATCCTCGAGGCACGGCGACGTCATGGGCTATCCCCCACTAACGGCATTCCCGAAGGAGCATCGGGCCCACCCACTACTGTAGCCCCTTATCTAACCACTATTAGGCGACCCAATGGCCACGGCACAACCCCAAAGGATTGGTAGTCACCCAGCTATACCAGGCTATCAACTTTAATCTGACAATGCAACACATCATCAAACAGTTCATTCTTGTCTTTGCTTTTGCTTGGTCGTGAATGCAACATAAATTGTGCTCAAGCGACATACTGTTGCAATTGGCACACGTATAATGAAATGCAGCAGCAATTGACAATCGCGTACAATAGTACAGCCCAATTACTCATGAAGAAATTCGATAAACCAAGCAAATTCAATTCCAATTCCAATCAATCATCAGCCACGTATTTCCCCATAATGCTCGGGAATAATTGACAATTAGCACTTCAATATATCGTAACAATCAAGAACGCATCGAATTATAACTACATTTCGCCTCTGTGTGAATAGTGCCCCGTGAATAGTAATCCGTGAACAGTAACTATGAACAGTAATTCGTCTGAAAATTAATCAAATAATAAAATTAATAAACTTAACCATGGTTACTAAATTAACCTAACTAGGGTCAATTAACTCAACCATGATTAACTAACTACTTTAGTTACTTTAATACTAACTATAGTCATTTTAATTAACCATGGTCAGCCCTAATCTAATCAGCACAATTAACCAACTAATCCATAATTAACCAAGCACAAATTAAACTAAGTAACCACCTAAGCAAGATTAACTCTTAACTAAGGATTAGAAAATTAACTCATTTGGGTATGGAATCCGGCCACACTGGTGCGAAGGTAAGAGCGAGGGCTACGCAGGGTTAACTCGGGGGTGGCGACAGATGACGGACGACAGCTAAAATCGGCCAAAACAGTGCCCGAAACACTATTTAGGCGGAAGTAGCAGTAGCGGTGGAAAAAGGGGCTGGGCAGTGCCGGCGGTGACCAGGGGTGAGAAAAAGGGCCAATAAAGCCCACTTGGGCACCAAAGGAAAAAGGGCCAATAAAAAACAAGCCAACAAAGCCCACTTGGGCACCAAAGGAAAAAGGGCCAAGAAGAGAAGCCCATTAGGCTGAGAAGGGAAGAGAGATTGGGCCAGCTTAGGCCTCTCATGGGTTAGGCTGAATGGGCGCAAGGCCCATTGGGCCGCTGGTCTTAGGTTGGCACACCTACGGGCGCGAAACTTGGTCCAAATTTTCCTTTTCCGACACTTCCAAGCCCAACGGAAAATCCAAAAATAAATGAGGCGATGTCCAAATATTTAGTCCTGATATAGTTGAGAAGTCGGTTCCTAAAAATCGGATTAAATTCGGGGCTAAATTAAGTCAATTGCAACCATAGTACAACTTGGACTATCGAGCGCCCCTTAGGACTTTTTCTCACATTTGACTCGTGGTCAATCATTCTTTGATTCATGTTTACGCCAATTCTCAACTCAGGGACGTCCCTCGATGTCCCTCAATTTAGCATCGTTCGTAGTTCGTATCGAAGTTGTGTGAAAATCACCTGCAACCTTATTTTGTACTTTTGCCGAATCGATTTATTTCCGTTTCCCTAATAGTCTAGTACTAGAGGATATTGTTTCCGCCTAGGCCCTCATGGTCGAAGGGTTCGTTTCCAATCGAAATTGTGAGTCATATACGTATTGCTTTCTATTGGCGCCTCCCTATAATCCGTTTTTCCCGAGAACAAATAGCTTGAAACATTTGTACTGACCGGGCATTCGATTAATATTGCCATTTATAAAATCCCAAAATGGGGTCGATTTTCAGGATGTTACAAACTTTTTTCAACTTTTTATTTCTATTCCAAATTGAAAAATTAGCTGACCTTATCGAATGCATTTATATATTTTTTTATTCCGGAAGAAAAGAAGAAGAAATAGTCAAGAATTGACCCATAAACAAGAATGTCCTTCCTTACGTCTAGCACAGCTCTGCTTTTGCTTTGCTTAATTCTTGCTTGTGCCTCGAGTCAAACATCTTAGATTATCCAAAAGGTCTCTAAGGCGGTGTCAACCTTGATTCACAAACAGTCAAGATCGATCATTACATAGTCAAGATGATACTTCACCTACAGTGGCCAAACCTCTCGTCAACTTTCTTTGAAATTAAGTGGCCAGAACTCTCTACTCACCTTTCTTTGAAATCAATTCGCTTTCACATTTTCCTCTATGAAGTCTCTAGTAAATGGATGCATCTCTTAAGCAAAGACTTGACTTGTTCATTCTTTTCCACCTCATGCAGTTGAACCAGCCGATCCTTCAAACTTGCATCCGTCCAGAACGTTGAAAGAAGCTCCCTACAAAGGGTGATCATCTCCAGAAGGCACTCTGAGGCACTGATGTGAACCTAAATTTCAAAAGGTTTCGCATAGATTATTGATCCACGGTGCAAGATGACCAACTAAATTGCATTTGCAGGAACGATCTAATCTAAGACGATCTAGAACTCTTTAGGGCTCCACTTACCATGTCAACTAATCCATGCCAATTATTAACTTACTCTTGCTCGCACATACAAGTAATGGCTATGTTGACTAATAAATAAAAATCCTTGGGATGTTATCAACTGATCTCTCTTGTTTGGCTGGTCTACTTAATAAGGAATCATCATAAAAATGTAAACCAAGTAAAAGGCAGTACCCTCAAGTGCCTCGAGTCAGAATGGAATTAAATCCTAGAAAAGCCCCAGCTGAACGCGACAGTTTGATTAATACAGAGCCCACACTAGGAGAACCATTGAAATTCGAAAATAAAAGAAAAAAGAAAAATTCTGCTCCTTCTCATTGCGAAGGCAACGTATGCTAATCTAAACTCTCGAACTCTTAATAATAACTTAATGAAACTCTTATTTACTGGAGTAATGTCACCTAGATGTGCATTGACTTAATAATGCAGTGTTACATCTAGGTGAAAGCCACACAAGATCAGATTGTGTTGAAGAAGATAAAGGCGAAGGTGATTTCCGCCACAAAGGGGTGAGTGAAGACATACCTTCTCTATCTTAACGGTGGCTATGCATTCCGCCACTTTGGGTAACACCGAAGAAATTAGCTTAAAATTGTGAAGGAAAAAACAGATGATCAGAATCTAGATAAGTAATTTGGAGCAGAATGACAAATGATTTTAAAGTGGTAAGTGCAACATGTCCATCATAATAAAGAAAAGCTATTATCCTTCCAAAGTTAGAGATATCATCCCTTAGTTACCCTGTTTCTCAGCAATATTATTAGAAAGTGGATACTAATTACCTCATGAAACAAAGATGCTGTATTTGCATCTCGTGAAGCTAGCTGAGAATCAAGCAAAGTGTCATGAATCCTTGAGCAGAGTCCCTTAATTGACTGAAAAGCCGATATTTTGACTGCATGATGAAACAGTTAATAGAAACACTTTTCACGCAGCAATCACCTAAGGAAAATTTGGATATGAAGATACCAGTCCATGACAACTCAGGTGAGAAGGAGACAATCCAGAGGTGCTTCAAGTTATTTTTCTTTTCGACAATATCATCAATATATGCCACATGGATACACGATGTGATACAGTCCAGTACTTTTTCTAGTGGAACGTCTTTTCCATCATAGACTGCATATATCAATCATGCCATGTAAAATGCACAGTTTAACAACAAAAGAAAGTTATGATATGGAATTCAAAGGTTGCGATGTAGGACAATTCAAAATCCTGAGAGCTAGACAGTTACAAGCTAGAAATATGGATGAACCTGATTCAGCAGAATCATTTGCCGAATGTGCTAGTCCAGAGTTATTAGAAGTGGCTGAATTGCACATGTCAAACAATTTTGGAAAAATCATGTTGAAGAACTCATGATTGCCAAATGCTTTTATAACCTGAAAAACAAGAAAAGTTCAAGATCTTCATTAGAGAGGAAGGGGGATGATCGGGGGCAGATTCTAGTTGGGAAATAAGAAAATGAAGTCAACCTGAAACAGCACTTTCCAAATAATGTACTGCTGGTAAGTTTCTTGATGTGGGAGCTTGTAAAAGCCCTACATTTTTCTAAATGAAGACCTTTGCATTTGGGAACACATAATAATCTGGAATTACCTGAGCAAGGCTTAAAAGTGCTGCTTCCCGGTATTCCTTGACCTTTTTTGTGCATGCAGAGGATAGCAAATTCAGAATAGCACCAGCAGCGTCGGGATCTTCCCTGGAGATGGCTTGATGGCAAGACTTTGAAAGAGCACCCAAGGCATACAAAAGAGCCTCCTTCCCCTACAATATTGTAGGAAGAAATTGACACATTAACATCTGAGAAGGCAAGAAGTTTCTTTTTTGGTCATAAAGAGGCAAAGAAGTTTAACTGGTATAGTATGTGACATAATTCAGCCTTCATTCGTATTATTCTTGTAGCATGCCTCTGCGTTAGTACTTTAGAAGACAAACTACACATTGCCTCTCCTGGAAAAAAGTCCAGGACATTTCCTACCTCCCATAATCGACCTTGAAGTTCTTTCATGAGAGATTCACGCAAAACTTGATGACAAGGGGACAGGGATTCACCCAATACTTTCCCAAGCTCGCAGATTGCCTGGGAAGCCTGCAAATTCATTCACGAAAACAATCAGGCATTTGGATTTCATATACAAAAGAGATGACCAACTTAAGATCTTTAAGGTAGACATATCTCAGAAGTATGATTATTTTTAGTATTAAACAGAGCGTCTATAAAGATCAATATGCAATACACACATTATGAATTCGCTTGTTTCCAGTGTAAGCTTTTTGGACAAAAATGGGTGATAAAATATGGTATCATAATGCATGTTACGATTTTAAATCCTGGCGCTCCCTCATCTTTTTATATCCAGCTACCTCTCTTTAAATGCCTTTGTTCCTGCGTCCAGTTGACGTTTAGGTTATGTGCTTCATATGTAAGGATCGGTTTGCAAAGCATTGTGATATCTTTTTCTCATGGATTATTTTGAAGAATGCCCTCGGACCACTTGTTTAGTAACTCAATAATAAAAACATTGCAATTTTCCTGTGCATTGTTTTTCTTATTTTATGTGTAATCAATAATTTGGAAATGAAAATTTTCCTTCTTAATTGTTCTTTACAATGCCCAAAGATATTCATTAACAAGAACCTTTCCTTATGACATAAGGTTTTGGGAAAAACGCTTTCAATATATAGAAAACCAAAAGCAAAAGCCTACCTTTTTCTTACTTTCCCATGATGAAGATGAAATGTTGTCACAAATAAGAGAAACTATTTCTCTCATGTATAACCGAAGGGTACTTTGTTCACCGCTTGTATTTTCTACCCATAGTTCCTTAAATATGCCGGAGAGATCCTTGTCATCCTCAAATCTGCAGAATGATGATCATGTTCTCAAACTCCGTTGGAAAGGTAGCTCATCACATGTTCACTATTGAAAGTTCTTGCCCTCTTCCAAACAAAACACAATCTTAGAACCACTAAATTCAAGGAATTAATTACTTCAGATTTTATGCAAAGTGCGCCTTCCTCTTTTCCTTTATCTTTACTACAATTCATCATGCAGCTGCACTAGACGCTGGCATGTGACTTATGACATAATTGATGCCAGCATCTTCTACTGGTGGGTCCACATTTTTCATGGAAATCAGAAATTATATCCTATCAATAAAGCAGAGAGAAGGGAAACAAAAAAAGAAGAAGAACCATTGGTAATTCCAGAGAATTTGTACTCCATTTTTCTTGTAGAATCTCTATGATGGAGAGTACTTGAACTTTTTATCTATCGCTAGATGTCAGAGATTTTCTCATCCTCAAAGGAATCTTCCAGAATTTTTAGGCCTCTAAGACACCTCGAAGATGCATGGCAATTGCATATCAAATAACAGATCAACAATTATACATACTCATAGAAGATGAAGAGTAAAAGAACGACAAGAGCAAAGTACCTTGAAATAAAGATTACTGGTAGAATTTCTGCATAATATCCACTAGCCACATCTGGGGCTATGGATAGAAAGCTTTTCAGCAAAATCGCACAAGAGATTTGTGAATTTTTGTCACCAGCATGCAAAGCTGTGGAGTCTCTAATAAACTCATCTGCGTGAGAGGTACTTGCATGCCTTAGTACTAATGCAGAGGCATCTGAAAAGGCACGTTTTACCGGAGAACCTTTCTCCTTCTTCACAGCTCCGAACAGCATCTTCAATAGTGTGTCCGCAAATTGTTTAATGTCTATGCCAACTTTTCGAACTGACGAGCCAATAAAGCTGGCAACACCAACCCTGCGAGTTAATCGACAAGTCTATTAAGTACAGAAAATAATTCAGTTATGCTTGATCATCTAATATAGCAACATTCCAGCCTTCTAAAGCTGATTAAATAAATTAGAGAACGAATAAATTTCATTCTTTGTGATTTTTCCTCTCTTCCTTAATGGTTTGGCGTTCATTAGATACATCATTTTTCACCCCAGTAAGCAGACAACATTTGGCTAGACTATTTAGAGGAGATACAAAGATTGTTGGTGAATTCAGAGCATGAAGGGGGAAACCAAGGGCCTGATTGCTAAATCTTCGTCGGTGCTACACTATGAGAGAGATGAGAGCTTCATAAAGACACGTTTATGTCAAGAAAGACTGTTCTTCTCCATCATCAGACAAAAGTTGGACACCACTTGATGTCCCACAAATCCGACAAATTGTTCAAGTGCAATACATATTGCAAAACCCTAAGGAGGGATACGTTCCCAAGACAATAACCAACTTCTTCTTTCAAAGGAAAGTATGACTTGAAAAGGAAGATGGCTGACCAACCACAGAGAAATTATACTTCATTGATCGAACCTAAAAATTTACCCACATCAGGGACTAGAATACAGAGATATTATACGGAAACAGAAATGTTTGAGGATGGCACAGTCTATCTTGCAGCATCTACTCATTAAGAAAAGTGCATATGGGATCGTGCCAACAGACCTTGTGTCTAAGCTGACGCTAGCTTGTACCATTTGGGAAAGTGGGGGAACCAAGCTGCCCAAGGATACAGCATCCATGACTTTTATGCACTGCTCCAGAGTTTCCCACATACGAGAACTTTTGGCAGTTGAGATCCGCAAGTTCTCAAGTTTCTCAGTTCTCAATCCCATGCTTGTCGCATGCAACTGCAAGATACAGCATGCGAACATAGAAAAACTGAACTGACGGACAAGCAAGATTCTAAATTGCTAGAGCGGCTAGTGAAATTCTGTTATACCTCGACACAATTGAGCACAGGGTCCTCAAGGCTTGACAAACTATCAAGCATGCAGGGGACTAAGTCTGCCAAATGTGGACGAAGCGCGACCCCTGCACCCTGTGAATAAGCAAATACTTACTGGTGATGCCTTTGATTAAAAAACAAAGTACCTCATTATTCTGGACACAGAAATATTTACAAAACTAGCTCCTTCTAGAAAATCTGACTATTGATACAAATCTCAAAGAAATAAAAAAAAATTGGATCAATCATACAGCACATTATTTTCAACAAAAACACAAAAGTATGCAAAGCCTAGTCTTAGTCTTTCAGCATTTCATTCACACAAATTAACACACTTGACCTTACTAAACCAAGTGGTTTCCGTTTGGTTTTTAGCTTATAGACAATCCTTAGGCAGTAAATAGATAGCCAGGTAAGCAACTCCATATTAAAACTATAGCCCTACTTACTTTCTCGAATTCTTAAAAAACAATACATATATATTTTCGTTAATTAACTTGCAAGGAAAACCTTTTGAACATGTAAAAACAGCATGATAGAGAGTCCATCCATAAAGGCCTTCCTTTTCTAAAGAAGATGACCAATATGCGATGGTAAAGTGTGGCCAAATATTCCTCTTAGAGAATAAACTTTTGTAACTAAAGTTCTCAAAAGAAGATATGTCGAACCTTCGCGAGCTTCATTACAACGTCAAGTGATGCTGCACGAATAGTATCAATCGTACTTCGAATGCCTTCTTTAAGTAAATATGGTAAAACAATGTCCATAGCTTGGCATGAATTTAATACTTCGGTGCGGTTGACATCGCAAAGGCCTATTGTCAGTGAAGAGACTGCATGGCATAATTCTTTACCAGAGTCCCGAACATTTCCATTAATAGCATCCATGGCCTGAAATGCAGCAATCCATACTTTTTCCAAATGCTTGCCAACCTACTCAACCAAACTGTAATTAGTATAATGGCAAGAATATATAATGGCATTGAGAGAATATAAACCAAACTTCTCTGGTTTTTCATTGCAAAAGTTCACTAACCGAACTCACTCTTTTTTCTTGAGTAAATTTTATTTAAAGGTCACCAAAGACAGACAAATATGTTGTTGTCGATTTAAGTATGCCATTTCAGAAATAAAGAAAATATATTGTGATAACCAATAGTTCTTCAGTGTTCATCTTCAATTCCTTTTAACTTAGTTTCACCATAAAAGTTTTCTTCCCCATAGAAGACCAATTTGCCTCTACAAGAAGCTAGAAGATCTTCCAAAGTTACTCAACTTGTTAAAAGTGCAGCTCTACAAGTCAGTACAAAAAGTGATATGGCACACGCTTTAAAAGCAAAAAAATAAATTAAAAAAAAAGAAGATGAAATCTCCCATTTTGCAATGGGAAACATGCTTAGATAACTCGGTGATTGCCTCTTTGTCCAGTGTACATATGCATTTGAAAGGTACTATAGAAAAAATTACCATTTTATTAAGGGTAAATCAGACTGACCAAATGTAACAAAACAAGCAAAATGGAGATGTAAGTACACAAAACCAGCGGTGATCCTGTTTAATATCATCACCTTTGTTCTGCCATCTGTCGGTCATTTCCAGCAATACAGAATGACTTCTCCAAATGGTTCTCTTGACATCATGACAGTGATGAAGCTTCTAGCACAGGTTTGCCAGATGGCTACTCCAACGGTTTAGAAGTTCTTTTTTTTTTTGGCCGAAACAACGGTTTAGAAGTTTACGTCCCCAATGAAATGGTTGTGCAATGTTCTTTTTAAAATATGTATTTCTTCTCTTTGCTTTCTCTTGATTTTTTTTGTTCATTCCTTTCTAGTTCATATTTACTTCTTTCCCTCCCCTTTGATTTTTTTTTTTTTCATATATAATTTTAGATTGTTTGGCATACATATTTCTACCACTTCTTCGTTTGCCTATCACACTCTAGAATGAACCGCAACTAATGAATTGTTTATTAAGAGATGGTCAGAAATTTCTTTTAAGAAACACATTTTCATGTCTATGCAGTTGGAAGAAACAAGATCCACCCAGCAACTTCAGAGACGAGTGATGCTGACTTGCATAATAGCATGACATGATATTGAACAGGAAATAAATTAAATCATGAAATATCGACATTAATTCAAATAGAAAAAAATAGTACACATGAATACTTGATGGACATAACAATGATGTCTTAACGAATTATGATCTCCATGAAGAAAAGAAATTAAATTGCTTGACCAGAAAACAAAGAATATTTTTAGCAGTTGATAATTATTAAAAGAATAAATAAAAAGCAGGTAAGGAAAGTTATACATTTTTTCAAATATAAGCTCAAATATCACTTAAGTTCTAATCACTTCTAATTTAAGTTTCTTGGAGGAGATTGAAAAAAATTAGGAAGTATAAATATACAATCAATTTATCAGTCTTTTCTGCAGAAATATGATGAGCAAACACTAGTAAAATGTGAAAAAGAACGGCTCAACCGCCCACTCTTCTTCTCTCCTTTTCCCTTTCCCCCATCGACTGAATCTTTAGGGGGGACACAGATTGAATCCACGTAAGTTTACTCACTTCTAGAACCAGCACTAGCACATAGTAATCTAAATTTCCAACTTAAACAACAAGGAATAGCTCGATTCTAAGGAGACAGCAATGATGTTTTGCACACTTAGTCATATACATGCTCTTCAATTAAGGCGTAAGATCAAGGAAAGGAGAAACTAGATTCACTTCACCTTTTAGAAACATGGATGACATAAAATTATTATTGGTTCATGTCATTACTCGGGGATTATCTGATAAATCTCAGAGACTCAAATATGCTGTATTTCCCGCCCACATCCCTTACCTGATTAAGTTTTCGCCCTTGGACAATAGCAGCAAGAGCATGACAGGAAGCCTCCCTTGTAGGCATGGGCACAGAATCGCATTGTTTTAACAAGTCATCCATGATTAGGTCAAAATGTTCATCAATAGTTCTCTTTGGGTCCTTTACTAGGGTCTTCCAGATATGTGCCATTGTATCCTGCATCACATCCAAGAACAGCATCAAGAAATGAGGAGGAAATAACAAATGGAAATCCCATCGGAAAAAGAAAAAAAAGGCATCTTGGCAAGGTATCACAAGGCAATGAAGAAAAAAATTGGCTTTACACGCAACAATTCATCAAAAAGATGTCGTTTGAACAGATTTACTAAAACACAGGAATTCGGGGTCTCCACCTGAACATTTTTGTCAGGATCATACCGATATCGCACAAGTCTGGGTAAAAACGCACTTAGATGTGGCTGAAGAGCATCCTCAGCTTGCTTGGCTATTTTAGTGAAGCCAAAAGCAGCAACCCCTTTTGAATTTAGGGCAGCATGGTGATTTGCAAGATCAATAAACTTGTATATCAACCCTCGTTGCCCGATATCATTCGCCATATTGCACAGTTTTTTGTAAGTGCTAAGTTTTCCACCACTTAGACTTTCCCCAATAGCCCTCTCTTGAAGAACTTCAGAATCTTCGACAGGCTGTCCAAGAAAATTTCATCCTCACATTTGTCACCGGAGGAAGGCACAGAAACTTAAATAGCCAAGTCAATATTTTCAAGTATTAAATGCTCCTTCATCCACCAGTTCCTCATTATTTGTATTCTGGAGTCTAGACATAATTTAGACCTTTCTGGGTCCTTAATAGATTCTTCTATCAAATTTCTAACTGAGATAACTCAAACTACAACACAACAAACCTCGGTGGCTCTCTTTCTCTTCCTAGATCCAAATAGAGTTTTGAAAAGTGCTTTCACCAACATTTTCTTCATAGATGCATCTCCAAGCTCATATACAATGCTCATGCCTTGGGAAGCAAGCTCCCCAGTAAATTCATTTTGTTCGCAAAGTAGGTGTAAGAATGCTTCCTGTTGTACCAAAAAATAAAAAAAAAACACTGAATTATAGCAAGAAAGTAGAATGATATTCTTCCAAGCAGAAAAATTGTCTAATTTCCTTTTCCAATCCACCAACGTTTTTCATCTCTTTTCTCAGCTGTTAGTCACAACTTGAAATGAAAAGAGTCCAAAGTCTTTTCTTCAATGAGAAAAGACCTTATCTCAGCTCATTGGCACAACTAAGTTTACCTGTATCTTCTGACTAAAATTAATGCAATATACAAGTTACCTATAAATACACCAATGTGCGCCTCTTAATGTTAATGGAAGTGAACATGATATCCTTTTCAGGAATTCTATAGTACAAGAAAAACTCAGTGCATCTAATTGTCAAGAAAAAAGTTGGACATTCCAACTTCCCTCATACTGTAGCATGCCAATGCAATTTAACTTTAATTCAGCAAGTATGATGAACCAGGAGCTCAAGGCCCATGATAAGTATCAAAAACATCCATTGTAATACCAACCACAAAGTCCATTCATCCTCTTCATATGTTAGTATATTGAATTTGTTGTTGTCTGTTCAATTTTTACTTATAAGCCTGGCCACTAGTATGTATAAGAGAGATCTATGGAATTAAAACAACTCTGTTAATGTACTTTTAATGGGGATGCAGTAGAGATTAGTCACAAGAACTTCAATCCCCAGTAAACCACAAATCCTCTGCAAAAAACCAGCATCTTTCCAACACAATGATTGAAAGAGTAGAATTAAGCTAGAGTCAAAAGGGCTTAGTGCCACATGGAAAGAGTTCTTGCAGAGCCTATAGGGTTCATTGTCAACAAGATAATTGGCCAATAATAAGTAATAATAACAAGCTCAGAAGAAGAAAAATTTGACTTATTCATTGACAATAAACCTGAATCTCTGGCAGCTTTTGTTGGATATTTGCATGATGGCCACAATACATGGTCAATGACAACAGCCAGACAATTCCAGCACAGCGTTCTTCCTTTCCATGGCTGTATAAAAGATCATCAAAGAGCTTTCTAGTAATTGCATTTCTAACACTAGCACGAGAACCTTCAGGGTCTTCAATTATTCCATTAGAGTTATGTCCAGTCAAAGATGTGCTCAAGTTTTCCATGAGATAGTTTGAAGACATAGAGAGTGAAGTATAATTAGTCTCGAGAATTGTGTCAGCAGTCACAGGGACGATTCCCCACAAGAGAGACAAAGCCTCCCCAGCAGCAAAAAGGACATCCTGAAGCTGTACAACTCAGGGATTCAGAGATAAGAAAACTTTCAGGTGCTATGCAATAGTAAGATCAAACAGGTATCATATACTAAGACAACCACAAGTAGAAAGAGCAACGAGAATCAGTGTGCCCACCTTTGAATGGCAAAGGCTGAAAACCAAATCAATCGCTGTGTTGAGACGTGAAGATGATGTTTCTTGCATACAGACAAGTCCAAGCGATACAGCAATTTTCTTAATTGCTTTAGTATCATCACCAGAAAGTAGCTTCCTCAGTTTTTCTCGTAGAACCATGAATATGTCGGCTGCAACTTGAATGAAGTATAGCATGACTAATAATCCACGTAACTGATTCCAACATTTCCAGGAAGAAAAAAGTTACCTGAGGTGGAGTCATCAGCAATTGAAGGTAATGGGACACGCAACCCAATATGACCTAATGCTTGCATAGCAATAGATGCCAATGTTGCATTCTCAGAGTTCACAACATCAGCCAGGCATTTGAGTACACTCTGGAGCAGTACTGCTGGTATCTAAAAGGTGAATGCCAATTACGACATTTATGAAAATGCAAAAAGTTTCAGCTCAACTTAACAATATCCACCACAATTATTTAGAAAATAAATAGGCAAGTCAAACATTTATGTCATGTTGCAACTTGCATCGACCTCAACATACATAAATGGGCATCCTACTCCTAACACAGATGTCGGAGTCCAATTTTACATCAGTAATAAGAAAAAGAGCTTGTGAGCAAACAAAAGGTGTAGAGTCAGAACGATTTCAACTGGAAATCATGGGACTTGAATGATAAGAGGAGTGAATAAATAGCACAGGATAGGAGTGATAGCTCGTCTCAAATGTAGCAAAAAGGAAGAGATGTAAAGACAGAGTAATCTCAATGAAAATCACATAGAAAATATAAAGCCTTGGTAAATCACTGTGATTATGAAAGTAAAATTCTTTTTTCCCAGAGATCATGAAAATTCTCTTGGTTTCATCTACTAAAGTTATCTTTTGTCACCAAGAAAGGTAATGCAGAAGAAGTCATTTACCATATCCATATCAAACTTTCAATAAATTGCTCATTATTATTGTTGACGGTTCAACATGGAATTTTCCTCTTCAGATCATAACCAACATAAGGATTTACCAACCTAGTGCCTAGCACAACTGTTACCCAGAGAGTAAAAACCATCAGAACGTTGCCACTTAATCTGAAGTATAATGACCAGAACAAATGTAGCATGGAGCAAACGCAAAACAGAAGTTAGTCCATAAATGTATCAATACCATGCCACAGTGCAATCACCAGGAAGATACTGATAAGATAATTGACCATACAATATCACCAATATATATTCCTATCAAGCATCACATGCATTTATGGTTTATTCTGGAAGAAGGGAAGGGGAAGAAAAAATGATTTCCAAACAATGCATTAAGGTAACAACGTCACCACAGGGCAACAAGAGAGAGAACAAATAGAAATATGGGAAAGACAAAACTCTCTTATGAGTTGCCCGAGAAAACAACAAACTATGACTTACAGGAGGTGTCCTACAAATACAATCTGCTGTGATATATCCTATAGCACATACCGTTCCGTAATGATTTTCAAACCTGAAGAACACATTGATCCCCAAATCAGGAGAACTCTTGACTTTAGAGTAAAAAAAAATGAAGGGTCAATCTTCCAAGAAAATTCGCCAAACCTTATTTTGCGTGAATCACTAATTAAAGAAACTAGCTCGCTTATCAACTCTGAAGCAGCGGTGGCTGGAAGACCAGAGGAAGCCATTCCAAGTAACCACGCTGCAGTTTCAAGAGTATCAATGTCCACGTGACTCAGTAATTGCTTTAGCCATGGCAGTTTATTAGCATAATGAGGAACGATCACCTGTAAAGGTCAACATTAGTAGGAAAAGTTAATGCTAGTCCCCCAGGGAAAATGAAAAAACAGAAGCAGCAAGTCCGGTGGTTTCTTTTGTCGTACTTGCGGAGAATGAGATCTAATTGCCACCAGCGCCCTGGAGGCACAAGCATGCAACTTAACCGAGCCTTGAAATACCAGAGCATGATCTAGCAGTATACACATAGTTTTCACTGAAGATGAAAATTCAGAGGGTTCTCCATCAGTTTCAGAAAGCAGCTTTTCTGTCTCAAAACACTTCAACAGAAACTTGATCATTGCAGTGTAAGTTTCTGAAGGAAAAAGGAGATCTTGTTCCCTTGTTTCAATTGATTCTAACACTACTGGTCGCTGCTTGAGGATGTAAGTTAACATGTCTCCAAGTTTTGGGTACTTCAGACTGATATCAGGACAGGTAGGTTGCCCATTATTTTTACCAGGGAACAGGCCTTCCAGTGCCATTTCGCTTCAAAGAAATTTTAAAAGAAAAAAGCAGAACAAACAATAAGTTTACATTAGTAATAGAGACAACTACCACAGTATGCATACATTATGAGGACAAAGACCAATATAAAAAGCTAGCCAGAAAGAGTCAACATCCACGAATTACATAATAATGTGACAAAGAAATAACATGACCTACCGGCACCTATAAAATGCATGTACTTGTTTGTACAAACTTGCAACAAATGGAGAAATGCCTAACACTCTACTCTAAGCCATAACTCCTCCCTCTTATATATACATATACTACCCAAGAATGCCCAGCTAATTGAATGAAAAACATTTTAGAATATTTTATCATATATACACTTTTAAGAGTATATGTCATCTACCTTATACGCAAATCATTATCTGCAGCCCCAAGCATACATAGATATCGACTCGGGCAATGTTCCAAATCAAACAATGTAGTCGCCCAACTCACAGCACAGTAACGTACTTCACTTTGTTCCTGATTAAAAGAAGGTACCCAATTTCCATATAAATTGTATACTCCACCTACTATACATATTTACTAAACCAAACATTACAAAACCTGTTTTAGATTTTCTGACAGTAGTGTCTCCAAATCCTTTAGCACAGTAATGGATGCATCCTACGGATGGAGCAAAAACAGTATCAGTGATCTCTCATAAAGGGAGATGCATCAAATGAAATGAAAGGAAATGAGGCTGTCTATTAGGACAAAAAGTTCTCAAAACTAGAAAGGAGCAATCTCTTCCTTCAAACACACATATTTAAGTTCTCTTCTTTCAGAATCTGAATACCCAAGAGCTGATGACAACGATTGATCCATAACCTTAGAAGGGATACTTTTCTCACCTAGTGATTGAAGTGACTACTTAACCATATGCGGGGACGAAAAATTAAGAGATGGACTCACCAAATCCAAGAACAAATCAAAATGCCACGCTCAAAGAAAGATATTTGCAAGTAGAGACATTACAGGCAATTAAACTACAATTAATGCTTCCACCACGCATCACCACTACCATTACTATTAACAGACATTATAAGCAATTCCTCTTCCGCCATCACCATTTTGGCTACTTCATTATAAGCCTTATTCCATTAAGTGGCTCAGCTGTATGAATTGTTTCATGCCACTGTCTTCGATTCTGTATCATCCGTTGTAAGCTCCAAAATGCTATCTCTCTCTCTTTTTCACCTCCTTCAGTATTTATTTCATGTCACATAAATATAACTAAAAAGTTGTTATTAAAATCACAGAGTCTAGGCTATAACTTATAATTCACAGTGAGTCTAGACTATAACATATAATTTAAAGCCAGTAATTTTTATTAGGTTGCACTAAATGCCCTATTGAAAAGCACAAAAGTAACACAATCTAGAGACAAGTCCATGGTCATCTCAATTTATTTTACAATATCTGACGATTGACTTTTTAAATTTGTAACACCATGGAAATCAAGCTTTTCCTAAGGTTTGAGGTAAAGATATCACTCTTCTCATCATACATAAGAAAAGCCAAACATGAAAAGTGTCAACACTCTGTCTTCATATTCAAATAACCTTAACTATGAGTGCTTTAGCATAGCCCGTTATGTAGTGAGATGTAGGACCAGCTACAACCGTTTCAGAAAATTCAATCTTGATGCACTACCAGAAACTGATTTTATAGTTGGTGAAGAAATTTAAAATATTTGCACCTAAAGCAGACAAATGAAGCTCACCAATTACCAAAATGACCAGTTAGAACAAGCATTTGTCATGTGCTACCAGAAAGGGGTCTTCATCAATTATTATGTCATGCAAGACATCAAGAATCAATAATCATATAGTCACCCATATGGAGAGAGTATAGCTACCTTATATGCAGCAGCAAGGGAGACAGTTGCTTCTCGAATCGTAACACGGAGAGATGGTGCCTCCAACTTCATTGCATCAAAAAGCCGAGCAGCCATATCAACTTTATCCCTAAGAGCAGGCCAAATAGGGGATTATCCAACGCACGGAAGGCCCCAAGAATTTTTTTTTTTTTTTTTCTTCTTTTTTTTTGTTGGGGGAGCTGGAGAGAGGTAGGGAGGGAGAATCTCATCCAGTACCTGAAAAGCTGAGGCATTCGCTTTGCTAGCAACCCAATAGCTTGAAATGCCAATGTTTTTGTGTCCTTGGCATTAGTATCTACACGAACAAAACAAATAGGTAATCATGGACTAAATACTTACTGGATCTTAATCTTAAAAGATGACTAAAAGAACTAAAATCAAGGGAACTCTGCTGCATGCTAAGCTCACGTGATTCAGAACTTGAATAATCATCAAGTGTCTTCATAATTCCACTTAAGATTATAGGGCTCATCAGATTCAACTGATCAAGCTTTGCCTGAGAAAGATATAATTTAATCAAAAAAAGTCATCAGTCTACTAATAACAAAATTTTCCAACTGTAGAATGACAAGATAAACCGCTAATATCATAGCAAAAGTGGCTAATCAATTTATTTTTAAGTTTAATTATAAAATGTATTAAGCTAGCGTCTTAGACCAAAAAGAGAGTTGTCGATAGTCCAATGCTCCTTGAGCAAATAATCAACACTGAGAAAAATGGCTAAAGTGACATCATAGCATATGCCTTCGGATAGTTTCTAAATGAAAGGAACATACTCTGTTGACATATGTATACAGATATTTCACAGGTACAATTCACAAAAAACAAGAAGGGCCTTGTAAACACATAACTGTGCTTATTTGGATTTCCACACTAAGAAGCTAAAGCAGTTCGTCTCTCCATTAGATCAATGAATGGTGAGTGAGGACTTGAAAGATTGGAATAGAGAGATGCATGTTAAATGCACCTATAATGGTGTTCAATTTCAGAAATAGAATTTCCAAAAAATTTCCGAGACACTTAATGCATTTCTCTATTCCAATCTTTCAAGTCCTTGCTCACGGTGTTCAATTTCAGAAACAGAATTTCCAAAAAAAATTTCCCAGACACTTAATACCTGGATATTTAATCTTGCATTGTACCTAAGCAGTAAATTCTAGATCCTCAAACTTTTTTAACATTTCATTAGGTAGCACTATTTTGCCTATTCTCTTTTCTTAGAGTCTTCGAGGGTGTGTAAAGTTTGGAAGGTCATCTTTAATTAAGCCAGAAGACAAGTTTAACTCTATAGCATTTAAATAGAATGCTTTAGCAAAACCCCCGCAACCTACGTACTAAGTGGAGTTTACCTGAGAGGTTGAGCTAGATATTTCTTTGGTGAATGGCATCACAATTAGGCAATTTTATAACAACGACATAGATATATCCTTCCAACTTCAAAGTAGGGTTAACTATAATTTGAAACCAACGTATGGCCCTTACATGCTTGAATACCCAAAAAGCGAACTCCATTCCCAACTGCTTCAATTTTCTAGTGGTACCCTGGCCTATAACATCATGATTTCAGATGTATCAGCACAAAAAAGAATTATTACTTATACAGAAAATAGTATCATGAAAAAGAAAGGACTAAATGGTACGTGTACACCATATAATATAATTCTAAACATGAGCATCCATATATACCTATGCCAAAGATCACAAATTGTTAAATAGGAAAGAATAAAAAAAGGTAGAATAACTCAAGAACAAGACACAGCGCATGTAATGCGTAGAAGAGGACAGCCTAAATCAGCAACTGTCAGGAGACTATGGTTTTACCTTAGCTACTAATTATTTTGCAGTAGGACATGTGAAATACCGGATACAGACTTTATTCATATGAAACATCCTTTTACAAAGAAAGTTGTGCTCATCAATTAAATCTCACAAAGCCTTGCAGACAACTATAACCTCAGGGTATAACGGGGCAGATACTTCACACCTATAACGAGGGGGCAAACTTCAACATATAAATTCACGGATCTGCTACAGCTTGTGGCTTTGAACATCATCAGGCATCATTCAAAGGCGCAGAATATTCAACGAGGGCACTACCACAGAGAACTGGCCATATTCCAAATTAGGACACTTATTTTGGGACAATAGGAAACTAAAAAGAGTTTCTTAATGGACAGCCAAGACATCGCCCAAATGCACCCCACCAAAGTATTCTCATCAAACACCCATTCATTTTGTGCATGTGTCGGTACTTGATCACGATGCATATCACCCCTTAGACCATCATCAGCCTTATTTCTTGTCCCTATGCTGAAATGACATTTTCCTTCTGGCTCTTACGTTGTGGGTAACATTTTCACGCATCCTTCTGTTACATTATAAAATAGGCCCAGATATTCAATAAGATCAATATCAGGCATTTTCCTCTCTCCCTTTTCACCACAACGACATGCAAATCTCACTACAACTTGCACTTCGGAGACACTCTCTTATATTGCTTCATCTTGCTTTGCTACTTCTCAGAAAAGTAGTTAGTCTTATGAGTCTTCTCCAAATTGCTATATTATCAGCTTGGAAAATCCTAGTCCATTTTGTAAGATAAACTGAAGGAGGAGGGTCTTGAAAAAGCCCATGAGTACCGTATATGCACTCAAATATGCACTGCAAAGTCGATGGAAAACTGTTCGCTGCAGTAATTGACCGACAAAAGACAGACATCAATTTGGCTTTGAAGGCTGAATTGGCAGGAGCGATTTTAGATTCTGGTGCAACACTATTAGCTCCTGTAGAACCTGCGCACCATGCGAATAATACAACATTAAGGGGATATGAGGCATAATGGAAAAACGAAAATGACTGATGTTTACGTCTTAATAGCACCATTAAATTTGACATGATCTCCTTTATGAGTGTTGTAGAAATAGTGAGACCACCTCATCCTTATCTAAAATTTAAATGTTCTAAAACCGCCTCTCATACCTAAATTGGGATCAGATTTAAAGACCATAGTGCAGAGATTGACCAAGAACTCAAATGTAAATAAGCGGCCACAGAGAATTAACAGAGGACTTCTCACTCTCGTTTCTTTTAGGCATTGTGAGCATGGTGCCAACTTATAAAAAACTTAAGCATTTGGATGAAAGTGCAATCGTGGTAAATAAATGCTATTACAAATGGAAATTATGGTTAAAGGTTTGCACGGATTTGTAAGAAGAAAAATGGTTTCTTCTTGTTTCTTATTTCTTCATATATTACTTAAAGAGAAGATTACATATAAATAGGACCTTGGACAGATAGAAGTAAGCAAGAAAATAGGAGCAGAAACAGGAACAAATTTCCTACTTTCCAATTCTAGTGATCTACTTCCTAATTATGAGGATTTAGAAATAAAAGGAAACAAAATAATTCCCTATCACGAGATTTTCTCCTAATTCTTGGACAGTTTGGAGTATTCAGCTCACCGAAAAGCCACTTTCCAAATTGGAGAGTTGTTTGACTATGCAAACACTCTGTAATCTTGTATAGGTGCGGTGCCTCTGGGTTACCGTTCTCATAAACTTTTCTAATTATTCTTCAACAAAAAAGTAAAGACTAGGGCCATGCAAATTTCACTTGAACAATGAATTACTTACCAAAATGGTTCTAGCATCATTGTATCTTTAATGACTGCACAAATTCATTGGCCACAGAAGTTTCATAACTTCCTCATAAACTTTTCTAATTTTTCTTTAGAAAAAAAAAGTGCCAAAAAATAAGGATAATGTCCATTTCCATTGAATAATAAAGTATTCTGAAAATGCTTCTAGAATTTGAAAATACCAGCATCATTTAATATCCATGAGAGCACAATCTGATTGGTTGCAAAAGTTTTATGGACTGTCTCAGATGATCTTCAAATGAAAATCTTATTTTTTTTCCTGGTTATAGTTTCAGTAAAGTTTATATTTCTCACACAGTGTAGCTGTTACAATAGTACCATCTAAATGAACTTTTTTCCTGAATGACAGTCTTAATTCCAGCCACTTTCCAGAAAAAGAATAGTCTCCCGAAATTGCTGAAAAGAATATTTAGTACAATAAAAGGCCCATGTTAGTAAACTGAAACTGATCCTGCCACTAAGAACATGAAAACGTAAATTTGGCATGTTATACCTACAGCTTTGAAATAAGAGCCACCTCTGTATAACTTTCTTTGGAGTGGCGGGTAGTACATTCAGTAATTATATGATCTGGATCCTTCATAGTTTGGCAAACTTGTAAAAGAGGATTCTATCAACAACTTTGTGATGGAAAAAGAAGAATTATAGCCTCATGAACCTCGAAATGCCACAAGAAAAATAACTCAAATCTGGAGAAACTTTTTCCTTCAAAAAAACGATGAGGGAATCTCACTCTTTGACGGAGAAACTGGCTTTACAATGGAATATTATAGACTGTTGGCCTAGCAGATATAATCTTCAATGAAAGATGGCACATACCGTCATCATTCTATTTTACCCACCACAGAAATAAGGTAAAGCCACAAATATCCATGAAGGCAACAAAAGATCATTAATTAGAGTGATTATTCTCCCCCGTCTACCTTTTTTATAAAAACTTCTCTAAACAGACATGTAAGAGAATGAAATCATCTATGCAAAACAAAAAACCTACAGGATTAATTTTCAGTGAAGGATTTCCATGGTCCATACCACTGAATAGTAAAAACAGTCTCTTTATAAGCGATGGATCATCAAAATTTGCATCAGAAGCCTTCTTTAAAAGCGCTTCCCCTCTCACTGCAACAGCCTCTTGACTGGTACAAATCCAACACCAAGCAACAATGAGATTCTATATGTGCGCATCCATCCATAGGACAGGCAAGGGAGCAAATATCATACGACAATGCCAAGATACCTGTCAGCAGAAGCAACGAGGTAGAGGGGATAAACAACTTCAGGGGTGAGCTCCATAGCTTCAACTACATTCAAAATGCCCAACTGCATAAAAAAGGGGGTTAATACCATGAAAAATCTCAAATTGGTACACTTACGATATATTTACCTTAAACTAATATTTTGACAACAAATAACCTCAAACTAGTACATTTATAACAAATTTACTTTCCATTAGTTTTCGTTAAATTGGATTAATATCACAAAAAACCACAAATTAGCATAATTGTGACAAACGGAAGGTAAAATCCCAAACTAGTATACCTGTCAATTGTCATGTATCATCTAACTTAGCAATTTGATGGCAAAATTTAATGAAAACTGAGAGAAAGTTAATTTGTCAAAAGTACACTAGTTTTGAATTTTTCATGTTATTAACAAAAAAAAAAACACAGTTAGAATTGATCAAGAAACCTTAGATATTAGAAAAATAATATTGTAGTTGGTGGTGGCATAGGCAATGCTGAAAATCCACCACGTATAAATTTGCTTTATTGCTAAGATAACGTAGAAAGATTTTCAAACCATAAGGACTCCACCTTTCTCTTCAAAAGTGTATCATTCGTCAATTGATGTTTCCCAGTGACACGTTTAGCTTGAGCAATTGAAAGACCAGGTGAGCTTCCTCCACTATAAAGAGAAAATAACTCCTTGGTAAAAGATTTGGAATAGCATGCCACGGTAATGTAATGCTCGGTGAGGTGATATACAAACCCTTGAGAGGATGGTTGATACAAGATATTATGAAGGCAAAATTCAATGAAGCCTTCCTTATCCTGGGAATTATTTAGAGCTCCATACATTGCACCGACTTCTGCATTGACTCTAGTTGAGTGGCATTCACCAATCACCTGAAGCATTCAACCGTGTAGAAGTACACAATCAAAAAACTTCATATTGACATTAAGCAGTACATTGAACACATTATACTGAACATAATGAAAACAACGAAAGAAAGAGAGGATGCAAATACATCACATGGCTCAGGAAGACAGCTGGTAGATTCAACCTAGGATTGGTTTTGAAAAACCATTTACAAGGACTCTAAAAGACCCAGCCTTAAAGCTTGGAGGAGATTGCCAAATATGGAGTTGGTCCTCTCCAAATTATCATCACACAAGCAAAAGATTTTCAATCAATGTGATATGGTACAAACACGTTATGATCATTTATATCTTTCATGCAATAAAGTAAATAATGCATCTAGTGGTAAAGATGTCATGGTATGGCTCACTCACAAAGACATATTCAACACATTCTTCTCGCCAATAGACATCAAGACATAGAATGTGAAAGAAACAGTGACATTAATTGACGTAAGAACACTCAAACCTAGAAGTAGCACCAAGTAATGTGCTTGACTAGTCTATTGAACTTTGCATCCTCGGGGGAATAAAGAATCTTCATGCAAACCTTTGCAGCAATTCTTAGAACAATCTCTTGATGATGAGGAGGAAGCTTTGAAGCATTGGCTGCAAGTATAGGTGCCATCATTTCTTTCTCCTGAAAAAAAAGAACACTTGTATCAGGATTCACACAAAAGATGTTCTAGATAGGCGAGTTCAAGATAACAGCTTTTCACTTCCCAAAGAGACCTCAGATACAATAGAACCATGACAAACCTTCACATCAGTGCGTTCAAAAGCCATCTCAATATACAAAATGCAGAAGTTTTTGACAATTGATGCAGCATTAGCTTCTGTGTATATTCTCCATAAATCTGACAAAGGCAGACCAATTTCAGGTTGATGTTTCACTCTTCTATGAACATAGTTCAGGATCTCAATAACCTGTACCAAAAGATAAATCAGTTTGGTCATCTCAAATGAAATGAATTCACAAGGACAACACTGCATAAGTATGAAGTAATGAATTACACATTCAGTTCAGCATGAAAAACTTGTGTAAATGAGAAACAGTTAAAAGACACAAGAAAAAACATGAGAAATGAGGTATGAGGTCAACATGGATCCATAAGGGGACAAAAGTATCTTCCCATCAATGCAATGTCGCATTTGACAAGTTAATTTGATAAAGTACCTACTGTTCATATTATAGGGAATTCTTCAACATGTGAACTCTAAAAAGGACCAAGATAATAACAACCACTGTACCAGAAATCAAAGATGGTGGTTAAAGAAAGAAAAACAAAAATTCTACAACATTATCTTTTATTGAACCTCGTATTCTATACTATGAGGAGTCTCTGAAACGGGAGGATTAGAAGTCTTTCGGTCAAAGTCTGATATTTCTTCAGAGTAGCATAATGTATGAGTCAAAAACTTCCCGAGTTTCATAAATTCAGCCTTGTCCTACGCGGTTGCCGAGAAACACAAGTGGCAACCATTTACAAGGGATTAAGTTTAACTTGTATTGAAACAAGTGGGGTTGACTTTGTAGTTTTGAGGAATGAACACATTTGTGGTTTAGGTGCATACATTCGATTCCTGACACAAATTTGCAACTAACCTCATTTGTCGGCATCACCCTGGCTGCTGCTAGCGTCATATATGGTTCAAGAGGTCAGTGGAGTATTTCATCGCACAATCACTTATCTAAGATAGGTTTAATAGAATATTCATATTAAACGGTTGCTTACCCTATTATGATACAAGGTTAGAGAGTGACTCAAGACGAACAACATTTACAATTAAAGGCCCCTCTTTCTAGTCATTTATTCTTTCTTCTTGATTAGTTGGATAGGTTCTTATACATAAAGGTAACTAAAAAAATTACCACACGAAGTAGTTACAAACAGCAGAGATGTTCAGAAGATTTAATCGGTAGTACTTAATGACAGAAAAGATGCCAGACCAAGCGTTACACAAGAGCAGCTACAGTCCACTCCACCCACTTAAAAGAAAACAAGAAATACACCTATATTCTAACGTATGGTAAATTAATCCCAATGGAAGCATGGGAAGAATTGCAATGTCCACCACAATACGTTCATTTGCAATAGCACCCCTGCCCCCAAAAAAAGGGGGAAAAAAGCATGGTGATACTAGCAATGGCAGCCGTGAAGTGTCAAAATTTCACACTACTAAATTTAGATCCTTCCGGCCAATGTAACTATCCAAAAAGATATACTTTCCTGCCATCGTCAATCCTTCCTACCAGCCATATATGCAAAAGGCCTGACGATATTGATTAGAGGAATTCTTCTCGATAACGATGGCAACGAAAAGCCAATGCGATTACATGCACATCAACAAAGACAGTTTACGCCAAGAGAGCGTACTGTATGATCCTCCAAGTTTCAAGAAATTTAGACGTAATAATTTATAAGTAGATACCACCATGCAGGAGCCCCTTGAAAAATTTCTCCAACACTATAACTAGCGTAGGATCAAGTTCACTAAGTTCCAAAGAAAATTGTTCATGAACAGAAAACAAGAATGGGTAACATAAAAAAGAAACATGCTGCATCAAAAAATCTAAAAGATATTTCAACATTCTTTGTTTAGTTGGATCACAGTTAAGTCAAAAGCAAAAGCCGCGCTTAAAGCACTATGGTGAAACCACCTATATTGACGACTAGTCGGAGAGTACATGGTACATTTAAGTGGGACTACTAATGGTCAAGTGTAAAGGTGATCAATGATCATGGTCATGCTGGCCCCTTATGTCAAGCCAAATTCATTTTTGAGGTGCGGCCAAAAAAATAAATAATGCATCAAAATTCACGTCACCCGCTCATGTGCCCAACAAGGCAAAGACGGGCTTTATAACTGAATAGTCATACCCACACCCACACCCATCCAAAAATGGCTCTCAGGCCCATGTGGCCCAGGCGCAACTCATGGCCCATGATGAGATTTAGTCAAGTGGGGTATAGAAATGGTTGAGGAGTGCATAACAAAGACTATGGAGGTGGTCGCAATGGCTTTTATGGTGGCAATGGTGGTGATAGTGGTATAAGGGCTGTCGTGTAACAATGAAGTGACTTCAGAGAAATACTGATGATGCTAGTGGTGTTATTGGATCTGAAGCGAGAGGTCGAGGTCGCAAGATCTTAAGCACTCAAGCAGCTGGTCATAGTAGTGGTGCCGGCAGCAGGAGACCGCTGGTGGTCACATTGGAGTTTGTGATGGGGGGAGGTGGCAGTGGGATTGCAGCATTGGTCAATTTGATGTTGAATTTAGGTAGTGGCAGCGACAAGAGGAATGGACAAAACATATTACCCCAAATCTCAAGATTTTAAAGAGAATAGCATAGGGATATAAAGACGGATTCACAAAAATGAATTATAAAATAATATGTCAAATTGTGAGATGGTATTTACACGAGTGAATTTTATTCAAGCACCTAACAAAAGTCTACCACATCACTTAATAATTTTGTAAATCGGTCTTTCTTTATCTGAAATTATCCCTTTTTAGAGTTTTGTGTTAGTAATAGCTATGGGGTTATTCAACCAAATTTATTGCTTAAATTGGAAATCACTATTCACAAATTTCCACTTTCAATTATCCCTAGTTATTTTTCTTCATAAGAAAGAAAAAGGTTTATGAAAGAGAAACAACCTACTGCATCAGGTATATATAGGATCAGATAGGACAAATAAAAACTGCAAGGAACCTAATCCGAAGAAAGAGTGGAGCAAGAACTCCATAAGTTCTCTAACAGAGCAATTGCAGACGAAACTTGCAGACTCTCTAATCCAGCAAAATCATGGAGTCAACATCAAATATGAGAAAGAAAGAAAAGTCCTAATTGGACTTTGGTCTGTAACCGACTTGATAAAGAGAAATAAAACTACCGATTCCAACCCTTGAAGACAGCTAAAATCTTTCAACATGCAAGTGGATGGTCAAGGGATGAGCACAAGTTGACAACGGGAGTTAAAAAGATAAGAAAGCCAACTTTACTTATCCTCCATGAAGGGCAGCAACTACGGCAGTTCTCCCTTTCATGTGGACGTCGGCTGGACTTCAAGAGGCGGTTATTTTTATATAAATAAACAACGGAGTGCCAAGAGGAAAATAAGTCAACATATGCAAAGGTGAACTTCATGAAAGAGAGAGTAGTTCTGCGTGAGATAATTTTTGATATTGTAGTTTGGTATAACATATGCGTCTTGAATTGTTTATTATAATGCTTTCATGTTACCACAACACTTTCGCATACCTTACAGGTTGTATTAGAGAAGACTTCATCGATACATTCAACTGTAAAATGTTTTCTGTGCTAAATCTTCCGGGGTCTCAAGCAGTGCTCTAGCCAACTGACCAAAGCTAAAAGCATAAAGCCACTCCTAGGCCTTGCAAAAGGATCTCGGCCACTTTCAGTATCTAAGGACGAGCTCTTTGCAGTTCCATCACCCCCAAACGCACGCACGCACGCACGGAGAAGTTTGCAAGGACCGTGAATTGGGAAAATAAAAAAACGAAAAACAGGATGACAGAATTCCCAGGCACTGAAGTGGAGCTAACATCAATCGGAACGATTAAATGAAGTCTGAAGGACCGTGAAATCACAGTCGCATTGGGAATGCGTACTTTGTTTCGGACGGTCAAGGAAGGGGATGAGAGAGAGGAGATGGCGAGAGGGAGGAGCTTGGAGAGCAAGGCCTGGAGATTGGAGTCGTTGCAGAGCGCCAAGCGAGTCAGCATACGGTCCAAAGTCTCCTCCAAGTCTGCGTCGGACCTCACCGTCTCCGATGACGGTGATGATTCCGCCATTTGCAAATCAAGCGTTTCCTGCAATCGCAAATGTAAGCTAACAAAGGTTGAGCAGTCGGAGTATGAGGATGTCTTTGAGAGGATAGAAAATGAACGGCGTGATTCTGGTTTTGGAGACTGGCTTCAGCTTCAGCTTGGCTCACATTTATCTAGTCCATTAAACTGACGTGGCAAGCAATTTTTTCATGGCTATCATTTTTTTTTATCTTACTTTAACTCTCATTTCACTCGCAGATTTTTGTCCAGCTTTTTTATAGAAGCGTGAGAGTCGAACTCTATACCTGAAACTAAACGTCTTCACCCCTAACCCCTAATAAGGTGGGGAATCGAATTCTCCACCTCCCCTATGGTGGCCAATGAGGCAATTTCATGATTTATGTACATGACAAATTTTTTTTAATTAAATAAAAGCATGCACATAGCATTTTAGAAAAAATTCAACAGCCTGCCAAGAAATCTCACTTTCCAACCGACCTTCTGACATTTTAATCAAAAGAAAACTAGGGGTGAGCATATGGTATGGGTTGGGCCGGTCTAGCACCTAATCTAGAAATCAACCCACATAGTGTTGGTCCCCAATTTTTGAGGCTGAGAACTGACCTTGTTGACTCTAGGATTGAGTACTAGACCGACCCTATTGGTCCTATCTGGTTCTGGGATCAACCCAAGATCAATTAATTATTTTTTTTCATTTTTATATTCCTTAAAAGGACAAATGTGCTATTTCAAATTATATATCCATCAATAATGCAATATTGAACAACCAAACTTTGAACACCAATACATATCAAATATAAATATAAGATAAGATAATAATAAAATTTCACACTTGCTAAAAGCAACAAATCATAAAAATGAACATGCAAGACGAGCGACAAGGGGAGTGAACAGAAGTGAGTGACAAGGCGAGGGAGATGAGCGAAGAGAAGTGAGTAGTGAGTTGAGCAGTATGAAATGCGAGCTTCAAGCAAGGCCAAGGTGGCAAGCAAGGCTGAGGCAAGTGAAGAGGGTTTCTTTTTATTTTATTTTATCATCAAATTAGGACTCAGTTTCTTACTACCTTCTAATTTGCACATCAAATTAAATTGCAAAGAAAAGAGAGAATGAAGCGCTAGAGTTTAAAGTAGACAAAAGCATGTAATGTATAACATTTTATATAAAATGTATAATATGTATAGCATTGGTTTTAGTTGGACCAACCCAAAACTTTAAGGACCAAAGAGGATCCAGGGTCCCAGAATCAAGGACCAACTTAGTCCCACTAAAGAAAACCCATCCTTTGCTTTCAGCTCAGGAGCTTTCCTTTCATTTTCACTTAGAAACCTCACTATCCAAAGGTGCTCGTAGAGTTTGCGTTTTAATTTGTTCAAAGGAAGCCGAGGAGCATTGGCGTTTTGGGTATTGTTGTCTTAAATAGTCTTCCGCTTTCGTTTTCATTTTTTTTTTTTTTTTTTTGGTCGTATTCCGCTTCCATTTTCATTTTTGGTTTTGGTTTCGAGTTTTTTTTTTTCTTTTTTGGTTTTTGGTTTTATGCAAGCGATGCGAAAGTTTCCCGCCTTTCAGAGCAGGAACAAAAAGAGCGTACTTTCATTTCCTGTCGCAGGAATTGAAGCCACTGTTGGCTTACGTGCCAGATGGACCCCTAGCTCGAGGTGGGGGTGGTCCGACCTGGCCTCACCGCCCATGGGTTGTGAAATTTTTTTTTTTTGATAAACAAAAGAGTAGGAGGGGATGATTATTTTAACAAAATATTCGATTTAAATCTTAGTCCATTAGTCCAATCAAAAGTGTATATCGACGGAAAGAAAAAAATCTATAAATATATAAGTCTATCATCATAGTCTCACCGACATGTAAGAAGTCTTGAAATCTTTTCACGTAAGGTAACAAATAACTTGAACTTTTCAATTCATGAAAATCCATTGATCCATTTATCATTAACTCACCAATCTAGGGAGTGGGTTGCGATCTTTTCATGTTCAATTTTTCTTTCCTTTAAAATGAATAAGTAGTGTTTGAGCTTGATAAGAAAAATTTGAGCCATGTATATATCTGTTCTGTCCTTATAAATTTGACTTGAGCCAGATGAGGGATAGATTCATCTATATTGCCTATAAAAGAATAGATATGCAGATTGGTCTTCGTAAAATTGATCATTTTACTGTTCAAAATAATATCTCTAAATTTAATTTTCATATTTTTGTTTTTGTGTACAAATATAAATTCGTGAGAGACGTCAAAAATGGGGCCTACCATGCATTGGAGTTCTTATTTTAGTGAGCTAAATCCAAAATAAAATACAATAGAAATTTCACACCGTTTGTGTTCTTAAAAACGTATTGTGATTTTTATTGTTTAAGATCACAAACTCTCTTTACTTTGCATTAGCTGATAAAAAAACCCAGTGACTTGTTCTCGAAATTTATGGATTTTTCTTTTATTCTATACTCTATTACATGCATATTCAGTGCCAATGATCGCATTGCTGACATATTTAATTAGAGAAATTATGGGAAGACAATGATGGAATTGTGAAGTGTGACAGAGGAAAGTGGTATCAAAATAGAGAGGCTTTTTAATGCTAATGGTATATATGTAACTTTAATGCTAAATATGATATTGGTAGTGAAGAGACTATCTAGTACGCTACTATGTTGAGCAATATAATTATTCAGAGAGCATCCAAGAGTCAATACATAATAGCAAGTCGCCTTCTCGAACTCTCTCCCAACCCAAGAGAAGTGGGTCTCTTAATTCACAGTTAAGCTCAACTTGTCAGTCATCGAGTTTAGCGATATTCTTTCAAGTTTAAATAACTTGAGTTATTAGATCGATTTGAGTTTGAATGCGAAAATAACTGACTCAAAAAGCTTGCGATTGTAGTGGAGTGATTGCATTTTAATATACCTCACAAAATATAGATAAATAGATATATTGCGGAAGAACACCAAAAGATGCACAAATCGAAGCACAAATAGAAAGGATGAAAGCAAAATCAAAATCATACGAGACACAAGATATACGTGGAAACTCAAGACAAGAAAACATCGAGAGAGAGAGAGAGAGAGAGAGAGAGAGAGAGAGAGAGAGAGAGAGAGAGAGAGGAGTTTCACTATTTTGGACAACAAGTACAAGAGTACAATCCAAAAAGTCAAAGATAGGAGTAACAAAGAAGGGAGAGAATGTGGAAGCTAAGGTTAGATGTGTTATGCAACACATCCCTTTTATAGTCTCTCTTCAGCCCTAAAATAAATGCACATGGTCCAAAAAGCCCTTGTCTTCAAATTTGAAAGTCAAAACGCAACAAATCTCCACTTTCATATAAGAGCGTTATGCCAAACACTACAAGACCTCTTGCCCTCACCACCAAGAGTGGCCACATAAGCCCACACCCCAAATGGCAGAACCAACAACGGACACCCCTAAACTTATATGAGCGTACTCAGTGTAAGAAATAAGGGATGAAATGCCACTAACTTTGCCTAGGTAACTCAAATGGTGATAGCGCTAATCAATGCTTGGATTTGGCCAAAGGAACTGGTTTAGACAACATATATGCCATAGGTACTTTCTCCATGATAATCATACCCTTAGCAACCTTATCTCCCACACTGGATGTCGATATGTCTCGTTCTCTTGCAATATATCGTGTTATTGGTCAACTAGATCACACTTTGATTACAACAAGAGGCTCCTTGCTTTGGACTTTGCTAGCAATGAAGGGCGTGTTTAATTATCATTATGTTCCAAGAACAATTTTTGTTTATAAGTGATTTTTGTATTCCATTCTCTAGACAATTTTCTGAGCATTTGAAGATATTTGATAACTATCCAAAATTTTTATTCTCGGAATAGAAATGTGTTTGGTACAACTTACAAATTCTTTTGTGACTTAGAATTTCTTTTAATTTTTTAATAAATTTAGTACATTTTTTTTTTCTTTTCTTTTTTCCTTTTCTTCTTTTTTTGCTTCCTCTTCCTTGAGTTGTTTGTTGGTGACTGGCCAAATGAGGGCTTGCAACCCCCCTAGAGTGTCGTCTGCCCCCGGCGAGGCTAAGCCTCGCGATCCTAGCCTTGCCATGGTGAGGCAAAGCTCAACCTCATCAGATCTAGGCAAGGTCGAGCTTGACCTCACCATGGGCTGGCAATGCTCGGGCAAGGTCATCAGCCTTCATCGGCAATTGGCTCAAGGAAGAAGAAGAAGAAAAAAAGGAAAAATGGAAAAAAGAAAAAAAAGAAGAAGAAGAAATGGGTTTAATTTTGGAAATGTTCCCCTGAGAAAAGAAGCAACTTTTTTTTCTTTTTGATTTTATTCCAAATTTATTCCCGAGAATAAAAAATTACCAAATGGATTTATGTTCTTTTTTTTGTTCCGAGGAACAAAAGATTAGAATTAGACACCATTTGAGCAATTACCGAACAAGGCCTACAATAAAAAAATGCCATGGAGGGAAGTCTGTTCCGAAACATTGAAACATGTTATTTTATAAATTTTCATTGAAAATCCACTCGAAAATGTTGAGATTGTGGTCTGAATTATTTATCAAGTGGTGATGGCTAAAAAAAAAATTATCAAATGCTGCCTAGAAGAAACATAAAAAGCTAAGTGATAATGGAAAGAAATAAAGCATTAATGAAAAGAATAATCCACATATTACTAGCAGTTTTAATTGAAATGAAATCTGTTATATGAAGCGGAGAACCCATGTTATTTTACAAATTATTATGGTAATTAACCCACCGGGGGCCTCAACCGGTCACTCACGGCGAAACTGGCCGGTGAGGATTTAAGGAAAACCTTATCAAAAGAGCAAAGTGGCATGGAAAGATATAAAAGCAATACAGCAAAGAAAGAGTAGGTGGGTCATCCCAACGTGGAAAAGAAGACCGCCAATGCTTAAGCGTGCGTGTTTGGTAGTCCAAGTCTTCGTAGACTTTGACTTGGGTCAATCATTGGTGCAATTCCTTTTTGAGCAAGTTGGCTCATCATGGACTGCTAGTAGTCCAAGTCTTCTTCGACTTCGACTCGGGTCATCATTGGTTTCAGTCTTCTTGCACCACGTTAAGACGAGGCACGGGAGCTCAGGTTTTAGATTGTTGGCGTCCACATCAAAATTACATTGATCAATCTCAAGCAACTCTTAATGTAGTGATTGTTGTATTTCAATGCAACGCAAGACTATATGTATGCAGCACATTCCATTTCCATTTAGTTATATTAGATAGCATCCATTTATTTTATTTTATTGATTGATGACACAATTGGCAAGACTGTGTAAGAAAAAAAGTTTTCTGGATAGATAATGTTTGTTTGCAAATATTTTTCTATTTCTAAATTGATTTCAAGGCAACTAAACATTCCATGTTTCACGATAAAAAACAAAAAATCCTGCTAGATCCGAAGGTGAAAAAATGTTCCATTTTGGAATTCATAAGTTCTTTAGTCTTTTCAGGCATAAATTCAAGTGTGACAAAAAAAATCGAGATTGAAGTTATTAAATTATGATGACTCAATGAGTTAAAAATAAAAGACTCTTAGGAAGTATTGAAATTTCTTGAATTGAGACTGATGAAAGATCAAATTAGTTATCCAATAGCTTTACCTTCGAAAGGAGATTTTTTTAATTATCCTTCCATCTGTCAAAGGGAGAGGCGACACTTTGGGAATATTATTTTTTATTATCTATTTATATAGATAAATTGTGATTTGCAATATTGGATTAGGATTTTAAATATGTCCAATTATAGATATAGCTATAGAATAATAAAACTAAAGGCAAAAGATAGTCCATTTGCGCAAAAGTAAAAGATTTGCACAATCATTTACTTATTAATATAAAGGGGCAACTTTAAGAGTATATTTGAGTTGTTAATGGTAATTATTTAAAATGAAAGAAAAGTATTTAAAGTGAAGAGGTGTGAACAAATATTTCTTAGTCAAAAGGAAGCATAAGCTTAGGACGTGCTTTGGTGGAGTACTTTTTGTAGTGAACACAACAAATCCAATTCTCTGTAGTATAAAGGAGATTTTTCCAATGATCATTCCATGTGTTGACATGAGAGGCGATACTTTTTGGAATATTTTTTATGATCTATTTATATAGATAAATTTGTGAATTATTGTATTGGATTGGGATTTTAAATATGTCCAACTACAGATATAGCTATAGAATAGTGAAAGTAAAAGTAAAGGACAGTCCATTTGCACAAAAGTAAAAGATTTGCGCAATTATTTGGTTGTTTTATATGAAGGTGCATCTTATGAGGATATTTGAGTTGTTAAAGGAAATTAATTATAATAAGAGGTAAGTCTTCAAGGTGAAGACTGAAGAGATGATAACGAATATTTCTTGGTGAGAAGGAGGCATAAGCTTAGGTAGTGCTCCGGTGGAGATATTTTTTATAGTGAATGCAGCAAATACATTTCTATGCAGTATAAACGAGATTCTTCTAATTATCCTTCCATGTGTCAAAGGGAGGGGCGACACTTTGGGAATATCATTTTTTATTATCTATTTATGTTGATAAATTGTGACTTAAATATTGGATTAGGATTTTAAATATGTCTAATTATAGATATAGCTATAGAATAATAAAAGTAAAGGTAAAAGATAGTCCATGTGTGCAAAAGTAAAAGATTTGCACAATCATTTACTTATTAATATAAAGGGGAAAATTTAAGAGTATATTTGAGTTGTTAAAGGTAATTATTTAAAATAAAAGAAAAGTATTTAAGGTGAAGAGATTATAACAAATATTTCTTAGTGAAAAGGAAGCATAAGCTTAGGACGTGCTTTGGTGGAGCACTTTTTGTAGTGAACACAGCAAATCCAATTCTCTGTAGTATAAAGGGGATTTTTCTAATTATCCTTCCATGTGTCAAAGGGAGAGGTGACACTTTGGGAATATTATTTTTTAATATCTTTTTATATAGATAAATTGTGATTTGCAATATTGGATTAGGATTTTAAATATGTCCAATTATAGATATAGCTATAGAATAATAAAAGTAAAGGCAAAAGATAGTCCATTTGCGCAAAAGTAAAAGATTTGCACAATCATTTACTTATTAATATAAAGGGGTAACTTTAAGAGTATATTTGAGTTGTTAATGGTAATTATTTAAAATGAAAGAAAAGTATTTAAAGTGAAGAGGTGTTAACAAATATTTCTTAGTCGAAGTGCAACCTTCCCTGGTATAACTCTTCATGGTCAGACAATATCCGTTGGGCCATCAATACGCTGTCAGGAAGTGGGTTTTCAAAGGAGATTGCTCGATTCTCATTTGGCGCACTATGCTATATAATCTGGAAGACTAGGAATGATATCCTCTTCCGAGCGCATATTCTATATATCCCAGCTATGAAACAGTACCTTTCTAAGGCTGTTAAGGATAAAGCAATAGCGTTTAAAAGGGTGGAGGACAACCCCAGCAATAGGAGAATGCAGAGGAGTTGGGGGATAGACCACTGTATCTTTAGTTCAGGCCTCGAGTGAGGCTCTTGTAGGGCCGCCTAGGCCTTTTGTTAATTTGTAATTTTCTCTTATTTCCGTTGCGACCACAGTACTCCCTCACTCCGGTGACTTGTCGTCCCGCTGAGTGATTGCTAGTGCCGTGGGTCTTTGTTTTCTGTACAGGATCTCTTGGTTGAAAGCTCAATATACTTACCTTACCAAAAAAAAAACAAATATTTCTTAGTCAAAAGGAAGCATAAGCTTAGCACGTGCTTTGGTGGAGCACTTTTTGTAGTGAACACAACAAATCCAATTCTCTGTAGTACAGAGGAGATTTTTCCAATGAGCATTCCATGTGTCAACATGAGAGGCGATACTTTTTGGAAAATTTTAATTATCTATTTATTTAAATAAATTTGTGAATTACAGTATTGGATTGGGATTTTAAATATGTCCAACTACAGATGTAGCTATAGAATAGTGAAAGTAAAAGTAAAGGATAGTCCATTTGCACAAAAGTAAAAGATTGCGCAATCATTTGCTTGTTTTATATGAAGGTGCATCTTATGAGGATATTTGAGTTGTTAAAGGAAATTAATTATAATAAGAGGTAAGTCTTCAAGGTGAAGACTGAAGAGATGATAATGAATATTTCTTGGTGAGAAGGAGGCATAAGCTTAGGTAGTGCTCCGGTGGAGATATTTTTTATAGTGAATGCAGCAAATACATTTCTATGCAGCATAAGGGGATTTTTCTAATTATCCTTCCATGTGTCAATATGAGAGGTGATACTTTCAGAGTATTGTTTTTTTATTATCTATTTATACTGATAAATTGTTATTTACAATATTGGATTAAGATTTTAAATATGTCCATGTAGCTATAGAATAATAAAAGTAAAAGTAAAAGATAGTCCATTTGCGTAAAAGTAAATGATTTGCGCTATCATTTGCTTATTAATATAAACGCCCTAGACGACTCTTGGTTCTTGAGCATGTTGGGAGATTAGGCAGCAGTTGAGCAACTTATGAGGATATTTGAGTTGTTAAAGGTAATTAATTGAAATGAAAGATATGTATTTATTATGAATAGATGATAACAAATATTTCTTAGTGAGAAGGAAGCATAAACTTAGGTAGTGCTTCGATGGAACATTTTTTGTAGTGAACGCAGCAAATCCAATTCTCTGTATTATAAAGAAGATTTTTCTAATTATCCTCTATTGGATTGGGATTTTAAATTTGTCCAATTATAGATATAGGTATAGAATAATAAATGTAAAAGATAGTCCATTTGCATAAAGGTAAAAGATTTGTGCAATCATTTGCTTTTTAATATAAAGGCGCATTTTATGAGGATAGTTGAGTTGTTGAAGGTAATTAATTATAATAAGATGTAATTCTTTAAGGTGAAGAGATGATATCAAATATTTCTTAGTGAGAAGGAAGTATATGCTTAGGCAGTGCTTCTGTTGTAGTGAACGCAGCAAATCCAATTCTCTATATTATAAAAAAGAATTTTCTAATTATCCTTCTATTTGTCATAATAAGAGGTGATACTCTTGGGATATTTTTTTATTATCAATTTACATAGATAAATTGTGAACTACAATACTGGGTTGGGATTTTAAATATGTCCAACTATAGATATAGCTATAGAATAATAAAAGTAAAAATAAAAGATAGTTTTTTTTTTTTTTTTTTTTAAAGGTAAGTAGTATATATGAATCCAACCATGCACTTTGTCAAGGGGTGAGAGCTGGCACCATCGCACTCAACTTGACAACATGTCACTGGAGTGTGGAGGGGCCAAGTACACAAAAACATGCTAGAGGATACTAAAGAAGAAACAAAGGAGCAGTCACACCTGAGCTCCCTCTAACTGTCCAAAAATGGTGGGACCAAAAGATAGTTCATTTGCACAAAAGTAAAAGATTTGCACAATCATTTGCATTCTAATATAAATACGCATTTTATGAGGATATTTGATTTGTTAAAGGTAATTAATTATAATAAGAGGTAATTCTTTAAAGTGAAGAGATGATAACTAATATTTCTTGGTGAGAAGGAGGCATACGTTTATGTAGTGCTTTGGTGGAGCATTTTTAGTAGTGAACGTAGCGAATCCAATTCTATATAGTATAAAGGAGATTTTTCTAGTTGTCCTTCCATGTGTCAAAATAAGTGGCGACACTTTGGGAATATTGTTTTTTATTATCTATTTATATAGATAAATTGTGATTTACAATATTGGATTATGATTTTAAATATTTCCAACTTTAGATATAGCTATAGAATAATAAAAGTAAAGGTAAAAGATAGTCCATTTGCACAAAAGTAAAAGACTTACACAATCATTTGCTTGTTAATATAAAGAGGCATTTTAAGTGTATATTTGTGTTGTTAAAGGTAATTATTTAAAATAAAAGATAAGTATTTAAGGTGAAGAGATGATAACAAATATTTCTTAGTGAAAAGGAAGCATAAGCTTAGAATGTGCTTCGGTGGAGCACTTTTTCTAGCGAACACAGCAAATCCAATTCTCTGTAGTATAAAGGAGATCTTTCTAATGATCATTCCATGTGTCAACATGAGAGGCAATACTTTCGGAATTTTTTTTATGATCTATTTATATAGATAAATTTGTGAATTACAGTATTGGATTGGGATTTTAAATATGTCCAGCTATAGATATCACTATAGAATAATGAAAGTAAAAGTAAAAGATAGTCCATTTGCACAAAAGTAAAAGATTTGCGCAATCATTTTCTTTTTAATATAATGGTACATTTTATGAGGATATTTGAGTTGTTAAAGGAAATTAATTATAATAAGAGGTAAGTCCTTAAGGTGAAGATTGAAGTGATGATAGCGAATATTTCTTGGTGGGAAGGAAGCATAAGCTTAGGTAGTGCTCTGGTGGAGATATTTCTTATAGTGAAAGCAACAAATCCATTTCTATGTAGTATAAAGGTGATTTTTCTAATTATCCTTCCATATGTCAATATCAGAGGCGATACTTTTAGAATATTGTTTTTTATTATCTATTTATATCGATAAATTGTGATTTACAATATTGGATTAGGATTTTAAATATGTCCATATACCTATGGAATAATAAAAGTAAAAGATAGTCCATTTTCACAAGAGTAAAAGATTTGCGCAATCATTTGCTTATTAATAGGAAGGCCCTGGACGGCTCTCAGTTCTTGAGCATGTTGGGAGATTAGAAGGTAGTTGAGCAACTTATAATGATATTTGAGTTGTTAAAGTTAATTAATTGAAATGAAAGATAAGTATTTGTTGTGAACAGATGATAACAAATATTTCTTAGTGAGAAGGAAGCATAAACTTAGGTAGTGCTTTGATGGAGCATTTTTTGTAGTGAACGCAGCAAATCCAATTCTCTATATTATAAAGAAGATTTTTCTAATTATTATTCATGTGTCGTAATGAGATGCGATACTTTCGAATTTTTTTATTTTATATTTATATCGATAAATTATGAATTACAATATTGGATTGGGATTTTAAATATGCCAATTTTAGATATAGCTATAGAATAATGAAAGTAAAAGATAGTCCATTTGCACAAAAATAAAAGATTTGTGCAATGATTTGCTTCTTAATATAAAAGCACATTTTATGAGGATAGTTGAGTTGTTGAAGGTAATTAATTATAATAAGAGGTAATTCTTTAAGGTGAAGAGATGATAACAAATATTTCTTAGTGAGAAGGAAGTATAAGCTTAGGCAATGCTTCTTTCGTAAATGCAGCAAATACAATTCTCTATATTATAAAGGAAATTTTTCTAATTATACTTCCGAGTATCGTAGTGAGAGGCGAAAATTTCAGAATTTTTTTATTTTCTATTGATACTCATAAATTGTGAATTACAATATTGGATTGGGATTTTAAATATGTCCAACTATCGATATGGCTATAGAATAATAAAAGTAAAAGTAAAAGTAAAAGATAGTCCATTTGTGCAAAAGTAAAAGATTTGTGCAATCATTTGCTTTTTAATATAAAAGTGCATTTTATGAGGATATTTGAGTTGTTATAGGTAATTAATTATAATAAGAGGTAATTCTTTAAGGTGAGGAGATGATAACAAATATTTCTTCGTGAGAAGGATGTATAAGCTTAGGTAGTGCTTCTTTTGTAGTTAAAGCAGCGAATCTAATGCTATGTAGTATAAAGGAGATTTTTTTAATGATCCTTCCATGTGTCAATATGAGAGATGATATTTTCAAAATATTGTTTTTGGTTATCTATTTATATAGATAAATTGTGATTTACAATATTGGTATGATTTTAAATATATCCAACCATAAATATAGCTATAGAATGATAAAAGTAAAGGTAAAAGATAGTCGATTTGCGCAAAAGTAAAAGATTTGCGCAATCATCTGCTTTTTAGAATAAAGGTGCATTTTATGAGAATATTTGAGTTGTTAATGGTAATTTATTATAATAAAATGTAAGTCTTAAATATTTCTAGTGAGAAGGAAGCATAAGCTTAGGTAGTACTTCAGTGGGGCATTTTTTGCAGTGACTACTGCAAATCCAATTCTCTATAGCATAAAGGAGGTTTTTCTAATATCCTTCCACGTGTCATAATGGGAGGCGACACTTTTGGAATATTTTTTCTTATCTATTTATATAGATAAATTGTGAATTCACAAGATTGGATTGAGATTTTAAATATGTCCAACTATAGATATAGCTATAGAATAATCATAAATGATTTAAATGTTAGATAATCAAAATTTTTAAATGCAAAGGTTCAAAAGCAAAAAGTGAAAAGCACAAAGGAGAAAGTCGAGATTAGGCATAAGAAAAAGGACACCGCCATTATTGTTCTCCACGTTTTCACCAACTTTAATGATTAAATATTGGAAGCTGCATCTGACGCGAGTTGCCTGATTTTGGGCAAGAGCTGTTTTGAGCCTTGCAGTGCTTCAAATGAGTTTTTTTTTTTTTTTAAATTCCTTTTTACTATAAACTCACTTGAAACAGATTCGGTATAGAGGGATGATACACCATAATTCACTAACAGCGATATGGCTTCTACTCAGTGTCCCGATTGTCCACATTAGAACAAATTGAACCAAAAAAGGAGCAATATAATAGCAAGACGAGGGATGACCATCTCTAAAAATACAGGGATGATTTTGGATTGAAAAAGTGCGGGGAGGGTTTTGAATTTTGGGCAAGAGTACAAGAACAACTGGTGTCATTTCAATTAATTTCATACAAATAGTTTGGTTGTTGTAAGATACTTGGAACTATTTCATGCAAAGCAATTTTTAGAGGATGAAACAGCGTTTGCGGATGAAATACCCACTACAGAGCAAATATCTTCTATCAACAAAAATGTAAATAGAATAGTAAGTAGAAGAGATTGCGAAGAAATTTATGGTGGTTCAACTTATCTACTTAGCCTCCTCCATTATCCCAACCTTATTAGCCCAATAACAAGGTTGAAATCCACTAATGTAATTCTTGTGAAATGTTTGAAAGCATTTACAATCAAGTTGCCTCTCCACGATGGACTATAGTTTACTCTGCAAGGACACTCATTTTACTCTACACTCAAATCGCTCTTTACAATAATCACAATAACACTCTCTTAGAGAACCATGATTAGTATGATGAGTTTTTTTTTCTAAGAATAAGCACAAGAATTAATAACAACCTTTGAGAGCATTTTGCTAATCTGGCCAAACCTCAACAACCACTTTGATACATATATAGCAACACCCGGACCCTAGGATTGCCAAAACTTGGCACGGAAGTAGATGCCAAAAGTTATGAAAAGGTACATTTAAGTGTCAAAATTGGAGCAAAATGGATCAATTAAGTGCCAATAGAGATAAAATCCAGCCAAAATGCTAACATAGCACTTTCCCAACGAGCTGAGGTCGAAATGGCATTGTTTTAGACATTGATGTGGCTAGATAAGCCTAAAACGACATTGTTTTGGGCACTAACGTGGCTAGATCAGCCCAAAACGACGTTGTATTAGCCTTAATTCATTTTTATATAAATATTAATTAAATAATTTTAAAAACTAAAAAAAGTGAAGCAGCTACACAACACAAGGGGGCCAGGAGAGGGTCGCCCGCCTTCGCCTAGGCCGGGCGAGGGTCGTCGGCCCCACATAGGCACCGGCACCGGGCGAGGGTTGCTGGTGCCCGCATGAGGGCCGGGAGAGGGCGACGACCCTCTCCTAAATCTGGAAGAGGGTTGCCCACCCTCGTCGAGCGCTCTTGGACCTAAGGCAAGGTCCAATGGCCCTCGCCTAGATCTGGGAGAGGGTCATCGCCCTTTCCTAGTGTTTGGCAAGGGTTGCCAACCCTTGCCTAAGCACCAATGACTCTCGCCATCCATAATCGCCGCCCTACCAACAATGGGGCGGCAACCATAGGTAGGGAGCCCCCTCCTGCCTATGCTGTTGGTTTTTTTTTTTTTTAATTTCAATTTTAATATTATTTAATTAATATTTATATAAAAAAATTAAATTTAGGGTCAAAACAACATCATTTTGGGTGAGGGAAGTTGATGTGGATCTTCGGCGAGCCACGTATGCGATAAAAATTATTAAAAAATTGCCACATTGGATTTCCGGTGACTTTCGCCGGAGTTAGCACTTAAGTGATCTAATTTTAAAAAAAAAAAAGTGACACTTAAGTGTACTTTTCGTAAATTTTGACACTTAAATATCCCTCCGTACCAAATTTTGGCACTTGAGCTGTTCTTTTGGCCACATATAGCCCTCAAAATTTGATCGACACTATCTTCAAATAGGTCATGTGGTGCCTCGCTTGAAACTTCTAGGATCAGGTACATGATTGGAAAAAGCATTATGAAAGAATTGAAAAAATAAATATTTTCATATGCACTATCTTTTTTAAGGCGAGGATTATCACCATTTAAAATAAGGAAGTGTGTAACATAGGCAAAAAACGGATCTTCATGCAACAAAAATGGCGAAATTGCATTAGGCATTCATGAATAAATGCATAAAAATATCTTATATTTTTTTTAAAAGATATTGACCAATATTTACAAGCTTAAACTCGTGAATGATGATAAAATTAGGGTTGGAAGCTCCTTTTAGAACTCTATAATGTCGAAAACATATTCAATATTTCAAAACATGGAAGTTATTCAAAAGCACTTATTGACGAGTCCCGGATTTACTCTTAAGTTCAGACTCAACCTAGCCGGCCAAATACAGTACCCAGAAATTCACATGTTCGCTGAGCAAAACCACATTCGTCATTTGCACTCATTGGACCTCCACCAAGACAAAGTTGCTCACCTGCTACTAGTGCTATCTATGACCAATTGGGTGAGGCCAGCTCATTTTGCACTGAGCTCATAAGGAGTCTCTCTCTTGAGTGAAGAAGGGAACGCCACCTCCACATGCATTGGGCCTTCACCTAAAGATAAGAGAATCATTAATATCTATAGATGTGCCCTTCTAAATTACGTCATTTATAAGCATGTTTAGCCACTAGAAGACTAATTAAATGGCTAAATTATAAATTAATCGTTCGACAACATCAATTTCCACATGCCTACTGTGACATCCTTAAATTTCAACTTGTTCAGGATATAAGGAATGGTTATTTTATCAATGCATTGTTACTATTAGTTGAATTTAACTCTGAATTGATCACTCATGAGTTAACTAACCTATAGGAAAGGTCATTAAAGATTAAAACACGCATGACCAAAGAATTCAATCATGGATAGACCACTTGATCATAAAAATCGAAGAGAGACAATACCATACTATTGCAAGTCAATTCACAAAAGGAAATAAAGCGATTTGACAAAAATATATGGTCGGATTGTGGGTGATTCCACACGATTACAATATTAACTACGAACAATGATAAACCGATTTCCTTTTTGTTTTGTACTCAAGGTGAGCAAATGATCCCTCACGATTACATGACATCCCAGGGTCACCCATGATTTGAAGAGGCATAAACGTGAATTGAAAATTAATTAACCACTAGTCAAATGTGTGAAAATCCCATAAAAGCCACCTGATAGTTTAGGCCATACTAAAGTCGCATTTAGTCCATTTTAAATACTAAAGTCACATTTAGTCCATTTTAACTCATTTATATACCTGTTTATTGGTAAGCATCAAATTTTAGATAAGGATTAGTGGGCCGCAAATTGGATGCCAAATAGGGGGCCTGCGCCAAGCAAAGGCCAATGGGCCTCACGCTCCATAAAATTCAGCCAAATGGACCCAATAAAGTCTATCAAGCCCATCAAGCCCTATCTAAGGCCCATTCAAGCAATTTGACCAAAAGACACGAATGGTATTTTATACTATGGCTTGCTAAATTATCATTTTACCCCTTGTAGAAGCTTTGTTAGTTTAATAGACAAAATTGAAGCTAGTTAGAAGGGGGGCGGGCACCACTTTTGGGGAGCGATGGGGGAAGCCATTTGGTTGGCTCACTTGTTTCATTTTCAAGGAGAGTTGTGCTGGATATTTTCCAAGCCTTAATGAAGAAGAGGACAAAGCAAGCAAATACTTGGCCAAGAAGAAATTCAGGGGATTTGGTGTAAGGCACTAAATGCCTCTCATGATGGGAAATCTAGAAAATGAGGGAAAAATCCCACTTGCCTCTCTCATTCTCTCATTTTCCTCTCTCAACTTTCTCAAGTCTCACTCTCTCTCTCTTTTCTCTTCCTCCTCTTCAGCTCACCTCCATCGCCTCCTCTCTTTCATTTTCTCACCTTGTCGTTGCTCCAAGTCATCGTACTTCCATCCGTCATCGTTGTTCCATCGTCTCACTATTGAAGCTATGCTGTCTTGCTGTGTTGTTTAGCGTCCATCACTGTCTCACCGTGCAAGCCATTGAAGTCACCACCAACACTGAAGCCAAAGCCAACGCCCTCCCTTGCTGTTTCAAGCCACGACCATCGCCGTTTGTAGCTGCGCGTTCTTGCCTGTCGCAACCTCCCTGAAGGTCAATCACCATGGGAAGACTAATGGATTACTAAGTCCGAAGAATTAGTGCGGACTCTCCCAAGCCCTACCAACCGCAACTTGGTACTCAAATACCAAAATTTGACCTATTTAAATATGTAATTTTATTCAATTAGGAGCCGCTACTAATCAATTAGGGTTGATTAGAAACCCAAGTAAAGTATGGGAGAATACTTTACTTCTACAAACCAGAGATTCAATAGGTTTGGGGACATGGTTACGCTAAGTTAAACTAGCGTCCTTTCGGTACCCTTTCTCTTTAAGTTCCAAAAATATTTTTTTTGCAAGCAATCTTGATTGATTTTAACCTAAGCCACTAACATGAAAAAGAGTAGTCATGCGAATCACAATCAATAACATTCAGTAAATCCAAAAGGACGAATATAAAAATCATGATTAACCTTAAAGCAAAATAAGTTATAACTAAAATGCATGCCCTAAACATAAATTCTAAATGGGATGACATCTATTTTTTTTTGATTTTTCTAAAATTAATTATATATATAACTCTAGTCTAAATTTAATATGCATGATTCTTACTCTAACGACATATGACATGTAATTCAAATGGCCTAGCTCTAATGACATATGTTAATTGAAAACTATTGCAACATGTGTGCAATCTATTTTACATGACACTAAATATGCATGTGCTACATGATGTGGGATGAATGGTGTATTTTGCTATATGCATATGCATGGTCTTTTTTCATTTTTATTCTTATGTCCTTTTTGTTAAAAAAACTATTTAACTAATGAAATTTCCTAAGCTTCTACATCATATGCAATGTAGACTATAAGACTAGTCCGACATGAAGTGCATTAATCTACCCTATTATGTAATAGATTTTTTTGTGTTTTTGTAAGTTTACTAAAAAAGTCAACACATAATGCAACCAATCATATAAAACATACAATTTTCTCCGACCCAAGATAGAAAATCAAAACAATCAAAAACCTAATCCGATGTTTTGCGGCTCAATATTTTTTATTATTGAGATTTTTTTAACACGACATAACGACCTCACTCAATCAAAATTCAATCAAGCATGCAATACTTCAAATGAGGAAACAAGAATTAATTTAGATATGAACATTACCTACCTTGTCTGTTCTTTCCAAGTTTGGATGATAGCAGATTGCGGGAATCGCACTAATGGCTCGATACCAGCAGTAGTGTCTTGCGGTGATGCTCTGTGGGAGAGCGACGGAGCAATGGTGGTGGGTAGCAGCCTTGAATCGCTACAACATTGTCGCAGGAGACTCCATTAGTGTTGGATAACCACCAGCTTCGGATGTGGACCGGAGTTCGCACTTTTGCCTCTTTTTGTGTGACCATGCATTAGATGGAATTTTCCATGATTCTATGCACGTCAACTCTGCAGCTATGTTGACCGAAGGTGGTCTTGAACTCAGCCCAGAATTTCCTTCAAATAAAACAAACAACGTTAAGAGAAGATGTGTGAGAGAATCTGCACTCGCCAATGGTGCCCCTAGTCACTGACGGAGAGCCTCTAGGAAGGCTATGGTGGCTTGTGCAGAACTTGCTTGATGCGTGGATGAAGAGTTGGGCACGATTGGACTGCAGCGTGACGGGGCTCGCTAGACTAGAAGATCGTCGAAATTGCTGTGGGGTCTCGCTTGGAGGCTACGAGGTCATCGAAGGCTAATGTGCCGTTGCAGCGGAGACGAATAAAACTGCAGGATTATTGTTGCAACTCGCCTAGAAACCTGCAAGACAAAACAAACACGAGCTTCGCTGGATCGATCTTTGGTCATGCAGAGGTTGCTAGTGTAGATGGTGACCGTCGCTTCTCTCTTGCGGAGAACGCTTGTTCTCTACGGTGCAGCCGTGCCTCCTCTTTCTCTCTATTGCGCTTCCCTCAATTTTTTGTGTGTGTCTCCTTCAGCGTGTGTGGCCCCCTTTTTATAGGTGAGAGGACTATGTTATTTAACGAAAGATGATAAATTTGCTCGTTGCCTATTTAGCTCTTGTATCCCACGTGCAATATTTTTTCAATATTTCATCCGACACCTTCCCTGAATATTGAAAGAATAATGCGAATATTCTCGGGAACATTCTCATATTTCAATTCGTCACCCCTTAACGGCTCTAGCCAAATTCTTTTTCCTTGTGGGCTTAGTCCAACTTGTTAAATTAAAGCTTAGAACCATCAATTGAAGCCCATCTGCCACATGTCCAATGCAAATGCAATAATAAATGCTCCTAAAACTATATGCTATGCAATTTAATCCTAATATTTTTTGTTTATGGGTTAAAATTAATCCCTAAATTTTTGTGCATTAAATTACGAATGATCAATCAAAATTTAGGTATCAACAGCTGCCCCTCTTTGAAGATGAGCTCGCAGAGGTTGCATTCAAAGATAAATTGAAACCTAAATTTTGACCATGCATATGCAATATAATGTTATTTTTTGTGGGAAAATGAATCCCATTTTAAAATGCAATATGATATGATGCATGGAAAAGCTAATGCAAAGTATGAAAAAAAGAAAAGAAAAGAAAAAGAGCGCACCTGTAGTTACTTACCAATCAATACGGTAGAGCATCTTGAGGTACGTGATGAATTTTTGCTCGACAAGCATCTGGCTTTCATTCCAGATTTCTTGAAGAGTCTAATGTTTATCGAATTGCCTAGATCCAGACTGAGGCAACCGATTGAATTTAATCAACAGACGCTCAATGTTAGGTGAGATGACCATTGGAACAAGGTGTCTCGAAATACCTAGATCAAAACTAAGGTATAATGAGAAAAATCAAAGAACATTCATATCCAGAATGAAATGTTCGATGAAAAGATTCGAGACATTTAGACCCAGACTGAAATGTCAAGAATTGGGAAACTTAACCAATAAACACTCAATGTTAGGTGAGATGAATATTGGATTAAGACAACTTCGACCAATAGATGCTCAATGTTAGGTGAGTCAAATATTGGATTGAGATTATTCGAAATACCTAGATTGAGACTAAGGTATGACGAGAAAGATCAGAGAACATTCATGTCCAAAATGAAATGTTCGACAAAAATATTGTGTAACATTCAGATCTAGACTGAGATGTTAACTAATGATTGAAGGATTTTAGCTAGGATATCCAAGCATGTTTTACTTATGGGAGGAGTTACCAAATTTTGCTTTGGGTACTCAGAGGTATTAGATACTTACTTGAGGTTTCCTACCTGAGGGCTTGATCGGCTTGCCTCAAGGTTGCTTGCTAGCAGTGCTTTGGGAACCATGGAGTGTTTGAACACATCCTAATGCTTCGAACAGTGAATTGAGCATCACAGTTACTCAATTTTCATGAGAACTTTACCTATCAAACATAGTTAGCAACAACAGGTTTATGCATTCATCATCACCAGATATTTCTAATCCATTTGCAGTTCATGTGTCACAATTTTATCAATCCTGTATTACCAAATCAGCACTGGCAAGAATTTCTGAAGAACAATCCATTCAGAACGCGAGTGTCATCGATGTGTCAAATAAAGGACCCCTTTGGTCTGAAAGGACTTTTCACTCACTCTCACGAAAAGACTATTTTATCCCAATAATTGATGTGAGAATTTGAGAATCATTCTATTTCGCTATCATCATACTAGACAGGAGTCTGAGTATTCTTGCAATCGATATGACTTTACCAATCTGAAAGGTCTTTAACATGGACCATAATATGGGCTTGGTCAATGGCTTAACAAGGGGACTCTTTGAGTCAAGGCTATTGAAAGAACAATTTTGCAATCATCTCCAAGTTAACAAGCCAAGAACCCTGCAAAATGAGATAGAAATAATCTTGCTCACACTTCTTTGAGCAATGCTTAAGACATGTGAACACCTACATTAATTCAAGTGCCCTAACTTGAAGAGACTTTATGAGGGACGTAATGTAGGCTAGGTTCACGGGTTGAGAAATGAAAGGATTATCAGGCTCAAAATGTGTGTAAATTGGTGAGAGTTGGTGATCATCTTGACATTACCACCAGTCTTCATCTTTGCCATCAAGGATTATTTCCAAAATGTGTTCTATTGACCGCAAAAGTTTTGCATTTGACAACTTTTCACAATCGATAGTCATCTATCTTGACTCTTTTTCATTTTCTCTTATGGGCATTGGCCTTGCTTTTACCAGGCACACTGCTTTTTCTTGCCCCTCTTTTTACTCTTATGTCTATGGGCATTGGCCTTGCTTTTACCAGGCACACTGCTTTTTCACGCCCCCTAGTTCTATTTTTACCATTGACACACTGTTTACGATGTATCAATTTTTCATTTGGACTTTTGAAGGTCTTCACATTTTGTTGGCACTCTAGACCTTGCTGCTTCTTGAATGATTATTTTTTGCTTGCCCCAATGTGGGGGATGATCACCAACTAGGTTCAAAGAAATGAATTTTTAGGCTCAAAAGGGCTATGCAATGGATATACGTGTGTAGGATAGAGAAAAAAATGCTCTCCGTCATCCTAAGGCACTTGGATTATTGTTTGAGTTCATATGCAATAAGATGCCCAAAGATTAATGCAAGTGAGAGCAAGATAATTTCTATCTATTTTTCTCGCCACGTGATGCCAACTTACCTCCAATTTGCCCCGATATGGGGTGGTTCTTGACAGGGGTAATTTGAAAGAAATCTCCACAAGTGTATGAGGCTTAAAGGGGTTAAGCAATGGATCTCTTGCAGTGTTTGGGATAGAGAAATGAATTGCCTCTCATCATTTCAGTTGGCGTGCCTTTCGCGAGAAAACTCTTTGCCTTGTAAGCATGGAATCTTTTCGCTCAACTCACTAGGGATCAGTGTATGGGAAAGTGTTTAGGACTAGGCTTGCCTTTCATCATTCCAATGTATCCCATTTGACACATTCAATTTATTTCGCCGAAAATGATAATGCAACATTTGCAAAAAAAATGGAGAAACTGATTTGCGATTCATTCATTATGGAAAATAACAGGATCAGGGGTAATACTTCTTGACAGAATCAGAACTAACTGGACTAGAAAACTCACGACCATCCATTTCTGCAAGGATTAAAGCACCTCCAGGGAGTACCTTCCTTACCACATATGGGCCACTGTAATTCGGAGTGAATTTGCCCCCAGGATTAGGAAAAATTGGCAATAGCCTCCTCAAGACTAGATCATTTTCCTTGAAATGCCTCACACGTACCTTCCGGTTAAAGGACCTGGCTACTCTTTGTTGGTATGACTGACCATGGCAAAAAGCTTTCAGCCTTTTCTCATCAATTAGGTTTAACTGCTTGTACCTTTGCTTCATCCATTCTGCCTCGGATAATTCCACCTGGGATAAGTGTCACGACCCCCTTCCAGGGTCCGAGCTGCGGGTTATTTTCGCGACATCCCAGGCTTGTCGCCGTCCTGATTCATTTTACCTTCTTTATATGCACATGCTGAAGCATAACATAACAACAACATCCCCGACAAACATCACTGGAAGAATATGAGACGCAAGTATATAATACTACTATTTTCATTAGTAGTTCATATACAACTTACTTTCATATTACATAATATAAAAGGGCTCGGGTATCCCTATCTCCGCTACCACCGCGATTTCCAAATTGGGAACCCTTTTCCGTTACGGGCCAGTATCACTGATTAGAATTTGTCCCATCGGATGTGGACCCTCCACTTGGGTTCATCGGGCCTCTAAAGCCACTAATAGGCCCGATCATTTCACCGTCCGACCAGACGTACCATGCCTCGTAACGGTTAGGGACCAATTCGTCCTGTCCCTCGTGAACCCACACAGTTGAGGTATATCTCTGGTACGTTATCCCTACTTCGACGTGTATGACGTCTACGGTCAACCCTTCTATTCTCATCAGTAGACCAAAACATACAAGAGGAGGATTAGCCATCTTATCGACCTGTAAAGGTAAAGGGGTGAGTTTTGGGGAAACTCAGTAAGTAAAACCTCTACCCTCGGCTAGCGTGACATCCCTTCATTAACGACTAGTCAGAGCAACTCATGCAAACAGTGTCGATGGCAGATCAATTGCAATTCACATGTAGCGCCATGACTAATGCAAGGGCGCTATTTACTCATCCATCGACTAACACATAAACATATATCTTCCACACTCAAGCACATATACAAGGGTTTCACTTACTCACGTGTCGACTAACACATAAATCAATATTACCCATACTTGAGCATAACCGGCACTTGTGTAGATCACTTTACATTGTCCTGGCTCAACCAGGCCCTCTCGACTCTTGCCGAGGCTTCTCGGGGCCAGCTTCCCGAGGCTTCCGGGGTTACCCGGGACATCCCGTTGCGGGGGTACCAGTTGACGTTGTCCTAGCTCAACCAGGCCCTCTCGACTCTTGCCGAGGCTTCTCGGGGCCAACTTCCCGAGGCTTTCGGGGGTTACCCGGGACATCCCGTTGCGGGGGTATCATCATCTTTCCCATCTTTCATGGGGTGATCTCACAAATGCATCACTTATGCCGGTTCTTATCCTTTCATTAAGCCGACTCATTCATGACTCAACGACAACATCATGCTCATACAGAATCATGCGTGCCGTGCTTTCTACGACCCGAGTCTAATGACGCCATGATCATTTTAAGTCCGAGGTTTGGCTCAAACGCTAAGTACCAAGGGTCCCGCACCAAATCCAAGACATGAGCTCGGTATACTTCGATGCCAACCAAGACCTTGTGGGCTTGAGCGATCCCCGTACCAAACGAGACTAGGAGTCGGCATGTCTTAATGCCGATCCAAGACCTCGTGGCCTTGGGCGATCCTCGTACCATACAAGACTTGAGTTCCGACACTTCGTTATCGACTCAAGCCTTATGGCTTGGGCGTTCCCAACTTGCGTTGAACACCAACGACGAACCATGGCATCATCTCGATTGTGAAATAATCATGCGCATGCATAAGATTCACGTATGAACCAACGTACACATAATCTCCCATACAATCACAGTTCAACAAGAGAAGACTGTCTAGTCCTCATGATAGAAATGATCATACTAGGGAGAAGTAAGAGATTCCACTTACCTGGACAAACCTCACAAGACTAGAGAAGCTACTTGATAGAGAGAAAGCGGCTTCCTTGAAAATTAAAGGAGAGAGTGGGCGTGAGGAGGAAGAGGGCGACCAAGGAAGGAGGAAAGAGGAAGGAGAAGAATGGTGCAAATGATGAGGGAGGAGGAGAGGCTTCTCCTATTTATAGTCCCCGAGCTCATCATTGCATTTCTAACCGTCCAATCCTCTCTTTCCAAGTGGCCCGCCTAGAATCCTTAAGTGGCAAGCCTATTTCTTCAATAATTGCACCTAAGGGATGACTAGGCAAAGCTAAAGGTTCTATTTAGCAGTCTAGTGAGTAGACGTCATCGATGACGGCCCGCCTGTCACTTTCCTATTGGTCCACTTATTTGCCCTCATTTATTGGCATTTATGGAAGTTTGACTAGAAAGATATCTAACTTGCCAACTAAGTCTCTAAAATTCTATAGGCTCATGATGAGGGTTCGGGTGTCGCGTTCCGATTGGGCCATGTGTAATCCATCTCCATCATAGCCCCCAAGATATTTTTGACCACTATCATGACCTTTGAAAAGTAAAGGATAAGCCTTATCCAATAACATTAATGAGGGTTTCTAGAAAATTCTTCTTCTTTTGTCCTTTTCTTAATCAAGAAGGCGGTCCGGAGAATTCCACCATCCGAGTCGGTTTCGGGGCCGGAAAAGGGATCATATGACATGTCTCGAAAAATCAATTTACACGTGCCCGGTGTCCGGGCCACATACCCCAAATTTGCCCAAACCGCTTCCTTGGGCGGTGGGTCGGCCATGAGGTTTCCCTCATAATTCGGTCCTTGGTCCTCGGATCGGTTCAAGGCCAATTCCAAGGCTATCCATGGCCTAGCACTAAGCCAAGGCACTTATGGACCTTAGGAATTATGACAGAATAGCCAGGTCTATCATGAGGCTCATTCCGATTGGCGCCCGATCCATCCGCATGGTTCATGGCCGGTGCATTACCGATCCATGATCGGACATCACCAATTCGAGATTCCTTTTCGATCACTAAGAATTAAATAGGGAATGAGGCATTTTTGGTCGGAAGACGATCACTTTTGATCAAGTTGGATCGTCCGTGTATCGGTGCATAGTCGGGCGGAATCACCCGCTACCAGGCGTTATGACCAGTCGAATCGACCCATGACCATCCGCCGATCCAAAATCGTCCCATGATCAATTCTCGTGACCGAAAAGTCGTCTTATGAGCTGGTAGTCCGTTCCCATTGGTGTGGTCGGTATACTTTTCATGGCCGACATCTCGACCAGTTCATGACCGGTCGGTCGATCGGACCATGACCGATCCTTGATCATTGCCGATCGAACCAATCGATCCATAGCCAACGGCCCATGGTCGACTCATTCAGGACCTTATTGCCAATCTCATGGGGTCGGTTTTCGAGGATGTTACAATAAGACTCTCAAAGAGGGGATCTCCATCTCCACAGGCAAGACTGCTTCCATGCCGTATACTAGAGAGAATGGGGTTGGCCTAGTAGAAGTACGAATTGACATCCGATATGCCATAAGTGCGAAAGGTAACCTATCTAGCCTCTTCTTTAGGGAGATTCCCCCTATCTTCACTTCCTTGGCTTCTCCGGCATTGCTCAAATTGATAGTGATGGTTTGGTCAAAGGTGAGAGCTTTGTTTTTTTTCATGCTGCTCCCATTCACGTTGTACCTCGATGGAGTCCTCATTAAGATCGCCATTGTTTACTGCTGCAAGATTGTACCTGAGACACAAAGTGGCTAATTTAGAAAGACAAACAAGACTAAATGACAGTTTTTAGATTTTTTTTCGCAAAAGCATCTTTTAGACTTCTTTTGTTAAAATATCTTCTTTTTTTGAAATTTTTGACACGAGGAAGCATGATGAAGCCAAGGCCTCAGAATTCTCCTTGGATTTTTGCTCTCTTTTTTATCGGTTGGATATCATCACCGGGCTAGTTTGGTGTACCCCATCATGCCCTCGAAACAAAACTTGTAATTTTATTGAAATTCATCAATCAATTACATCTTATTGAATGGAAAATGCGGTATTCAAGGCCTAAGAGAAAGCGAAAAAGAAGAAAAGAAAAATCCCTAAAATGCAGTAAAAATTCCCACGCAGGGGAATATGCAAAAATGATAAATGAGTTACTCTTGTGGGCTAGCGCCCGCTTCCTCCAAAGATTCTTCTTCAATGGCACCTATAAGGAAATCATCAAATAGGTGCATCATCAGGGTTCTCTTCTCCTGGAGGTATCGGATCATCCATTCCACCCCACCCATCCGGGACAATGTCACGAGGGTCAATATAAAAACTAGGGGGAGCCGAGTACTTCACATAATAGTCAAATTTGCCACTCGGCTGCCCCAGGGTATCTATCACCTCTCTACTATCCTGCATCGTTCGAGCGGGACCAGGGAACGTCTCGCGAATGTGAGGAGGTAGCGAGTTTTCCCTTTTTTGTCCCTGTGAGTTTCGCCTTTGTTGCATTTGCCCTCCAGAGCTTTCTCCACCTCTTCCATGGTACCCTAATCCAGCAAAACGGGACCTCCGATGGGCTTCAATAGGGTTTTTAATACCTTGACTTCTCCTTCTAAGACCACGGCCAGCAATAAAGCCATTTCCAACCATCACTTTTCCTACCATAACAACAGTATTTGAGACTTCAGGAGTGGGTAGTGAGGAACCTCGAGAAGCATGTATGGTGGACACTAACTCAAATGAGTGGTAACTCGATTCAAGCTCGAAATCTGGCTCGATATAAGGAATAGTGGTTTCATGATAAATCTGGTGGTCTTCCTCGCCATGGATAGTGACCAGCTTCCCCTCAATCACAAATTTCACGCTTTGATGGAGACTTGATGGCACAGCCCCAGTAGTATGTATCCAAGGGCGACCCAACAAAAAATGCGGTGGGGATATCCATTACTTGAAAGGGGATGTTAAAGATTACTGGTCCAATTTGCACATTAAGGTGGATCTCCCCTATCACTTCCTTTCTAGTTGCATCAAAAGCTCGCACGCAAGTCTTCGCAGCATGTATTTGAGATAGATCTGTCTTGAGGCGGTGAAGAGTGGCCAATGGACATATATTCAGAGCATATCCATTATCAATAAGCACACGGGATACATGGGAAGCTTTGTGTTTGACTGATATATATAGTGATTTATTGTGTCCTCTCCCTTCAATAGGGAAGACTCAACAAATTCTTCGAGCTGGCTAGGCTCAACTGTCTCTGGTACATGAATCTCGCTCAACACCCTCATTAAAGACTTCTGATGTGTGGGAGATGTTTGCAAGAGCTCAAGCAAAGAGATTTGAGCAGGCATTTTCCGTAATTGATCGACCACGTTATACTTACTTGCTTTGATTATAGCAAGATTCTTTAGCCTCTTCATCAGTAATAGGCTTTGCAGGTTGAGTATTGGCTTGAGCATAAACTCGACCAGACCTTGTAACCAAGTCAACATCCAGGTCATAGGACCAAGGAACCACCTTATTATTAGCATATTCATAGGGTTGAGGTATCTCGATCACTATCCCTTCGTTGTGCACCGGGACCTTAGTAGATGGTTCCGCATCTTTTGGGTGTGGCACATCCATAAGTAGTGAATCGATTTCATCCTTACTAGCATTCAGCGCAGCCCATTCTTCCTCCCAATCAATAACGACTTGGGATATAGTGGAAACCATGCCAGTACGGTCAACATACACAATCATACCGGCCTCCGCCATCATAGAAACCCTCTCTTTCATCAAGGATAGGGGAACCACCTCATGACTCGGGTAGTATCCAGCCTTTACTAGCCCATTATAGACATTTGCAACATGCACTCTCAAATTCTTGACTTGACTAGCATCAAATCCAAGTATGGCATTTACCTTGCCTTCGTGCTCAAGCAGTGGGTTCCTCTTGACATGCGAAATGAGAATGCATTAGTGTCCAATAAATTTTGAACTTTGTGCTTCAAGGTCATACATTCATCAGTTGAATGTCCCACTTCTCCCATATGATACTCACATTTCTTGGAGGGGTCATAGTTAGAGAATTTCTCCGCATTGGGCCACTTCAATTCATGGGAGAGCAGCCTATTCTTTTGCAAGATCGGCAAGACTTGAGATAGAGGACCAGGAAGTGGAGAGAACTACCTCTTAGTGAATTGTCGTGATGCGGAAGGGCGGCCTCCACCTTGCCGATTCCCAGGGACATGAACGACCGGAGGCTTATTAGAGGTCGGTTGCACATATGCAACATTTACTTCAGTGGTTGGCTCTTTCTCTTCCTTTGCAAAGAAACCTCCCGTTTGGAAAGGTCGGTTCATTAAACCACCCCTCCTTCAACCCCATCTCGATTTGTTCGCCCACTGGAATGAGTTGATTAAAGTTCTCAACATACGTGCCAACCATTCGATTGCGGAACTCAAAAGGGAGGGTCTTGACAAATAGCTTCATCAATTCTTTGTCAGTGGGCTCAGGAGTGATTTGGGCGGCCAAATTTCGCCATCTTATGGCATACTCCTTAAACGACTCACTCTTCTTTTTTTCCATCTGCTCGAGATCTTCTCGGGAAGGTGCAATGTCCATGTTGAACTTGTACTGCTTAAGAAATGCATCAACCACCTCACTCCAAGTGTCGAGGAGGTTTATGTTCTTCATGATATACCAAGTGAGTGTGGGCCCGCCTAAGCTCATTTGGAACCACTGCATCATAAGGGGTTCATTCTTGATATGTTGGGCCATCCTCACATGGTATATCTGCATGTGAGCTTTCGGGCAAGAAGTGCCATTATACTTCTCAAATTCTGGCATTTTAAATTTGTTTGGCGTGTTGACCTTCTCATAAACAGACAAATCAATCAGGAGTGAACTTTGCAAACCCTGCAATTGTTTCACTTTCTCTTCAAGCTTCGCAAAGCGGTCATCCTGCTCTGTTTTAAAGACCTTATGAGATTTGGCATTTCCTTCCATGACAATGACATCATCATCTTCTAAGGGGGCCATGTCATCGTCAAATTCATTGGATTAGCCATGATCAACTTTCTGCTTAAGTGCTGTAGTTCTAGGAGGTGTGACTTCTGGGCTCGAACTTGCTCGGAGCTCCTTAAACTCAGTTGTCATTTGTTGTATTGCAGCGAAGCATTGATTCATTTGATATTCCATTTTATCAATACGTTCGCGCAACTCAGCTTGCTCAGCCATTCGGGCTTTCAATCTCGTAATGATGGGTGAACGAGATGAATCCGTTATCACCTTGTTTGAAGAAAGGAAAACACATAAGCATTGCATATGGAACATGCCAGTCCATGACAAAGATCTAGCCGCTTTTATTAAGTGATATTGAATTCCAAAGACATTAATCTAAGAAATGAAAATGACTCCCTAGGGAATTAAATCCTAAAACATCAATTTGAGAAATTGAAATAACACTCTAAAGTTGGAATTGAACTCCTAGACATGAAAATAAAAACAATCTTCTCTATATACAATTGACCTTTTGTCATGGACCAAAAAAATGATAAAATAAATAGATTGCATAGTGTAAGGTAAGAATACTTACTTCATGAAGGAAAAATGGCAATCACATAGACATACACATGAGATGTGAGGTTCGACACCTAAACTATAGGGCTTAGCAAATTAGAGCTAAGAGAAATGATCCGACTAGTCCCAGTCTCGCGTACAAAGGTCGAGTCCTCTTAGCTCTGACTTGGTCAAAGAAAATCCTATAGTCATGCGGTTTTGCAGACAAGGATAAACATTTTGACACCAAGAAAGAAATTTCAGAGTTGAGAAAGGCAACTTCTACATCGCAGTCTCGCTTCAAGGTTGGATCATTTCTCAACACCATCTTAACATCCTTAATTGCGGTCCAGGTCCGACGGTAGGTAGTGTGTGCAAAGTGTAGTGCTAAAACCATTTAAAAATCATGCACAGCAATTAATAATGCAAACATCACTTCAATATGAGCAAAAAAAAATTCAACCTCAACTCCATCCTACAAGACAAGGGGCTTAACAATCACTCCACCCCTTATAACTCCCATCTGCAAAAACATTTAACACCTCAAATGGTTAGGGACGTACCTGGTATCCATGCTGCCAAACAAAAATATTTTTGAAAAGAGAAAAATCAGGCCTATGTCTGCTATGAGTTTTAAGTCATGTCCCCAGCGAAGTCGCCAAGCTATCGCGACCTCCCTGAAGGTGAATCACCATGGGAAAACTAATGGATTACTAAGTCCGAAACTTAGCTGCGGACTCTCCCAAGCCCTACCAACCGCAACTTAGTACTTAAAATTTTTAGTTAAACATGTATTTTTATTCTTGGAGTCGCCACTAATCAATTTTTTGGTTCGATTAGAAACCCAAGTAAAGTATGGGAGAATACTTTACTCCTACGAACTAGAGATTGAATAGGGATCGGGGACTTGATTACATTAGATTTAAACTAACTCCCTTTTGGTACATTTTCTTTTTATTTGAAAAAAATATTTTTTTTGCAAGCAATTTGGTTGATTTTAATTTACCACCTAACATGGAAAAGAGTGGTCATGCGAATCACAATCAATCTAACACTCAATAAATCCAAAAGCAATAAATAAATAAAAAATCATGATCAACCTTAAAGCAAAATAAGCTAAAACTAAAATGATCCCTAAACATAAATTCTAAATGGGATGACATTCAAATATTTTTTTTTTTTTTGGTTTTTCTAAAATTAATCTAATGAGACCTAAAACTCTAGTCTAAATTTAATGACATGCATGAAAGTTCTTACTATAATAGCATGACATGCAACCTCAAATGGCAAACTATCTATCATGACATTAATTATTTAAAACTATTGTAACATGTGTGAAAATATTTTAATGACACTAAATATGCATGTTCAAATGACCCTAAACATGATGTGGGATGAATGGTGATGACCTTTGCTATATGACATATGCATGGCAATTTTTTTTTTTTTTATGTTTTTTTTTATTTAACTAATGAAATTTCCTAAGCTTCTACGTCATATGCAATGTAGACTATAAGACTAGTCCGACATGAAGTGCATTAATCTACCCTATTATGCAAAAGATTTTTTTTATGCATTTTTTTTGTAAGTTTATTAAAAAAATCAACACATAATGCAACTGATCATATAAAGCATACAATTTTCTCCGACCCAAGATAGAAAATCAAAACAATCAAAAATATGATCCGACGTCTCGCGGCTCAATATTTTTTATTATTGAGATTTTTTTAACACGACACAACGACCTCACTTAATCGGAATTCAATCAAGCATGCAATACTTCAAATGAGAAAACAAAATATTCAAGAATTAATTTAGATAGGAACTTTACCTACCTTGTCTATTCTTTTCAAGTTCGGATGATAGTAGATTGCGGGAATCGCACTAATGGCTCAATACCAGCAGTAGTGTCTTGCGGTGATGCTTGGTGGGAGAGCGACGGAGCAATGGTGGTGGGTAGCAGCCTTGAATCACTACAACATTGTCGCAGGAGACTCCATTAGTGTTGGACAACCACCAGCCTCGGATGTGGACCAGAGTTCGCACTTTTGTCACTTTTTGTGTGACCATGCATTAGATGGAATTTTCCATGATTCTATGCACGTCAACTCTGCAGCTATGTTGACCGAAGGTGGTCTTGAACTCAGCCCAAATTTCCTTCAAATAAAACAAACAACGTTAAGAGAAGATGTGTGAGAGAATCTGCACTCGCCAATGGTGCCCCTAGTCACTGACGGAGAGCCTCTAGGAAGGCTATGGTGGCTTGTGCAGAACTTGCTTGATGCGTGGATGAAGAGTTGGGCACGATTGGACTGCAGCGTGACGGGGCTCGCTAGACTAGAAGATCGTCGAAATTGCTGTGGGGTCTCGCTTGGAGGCTACGAGGTCATCGAAGGCTAATGTGCCATTGCAGCGGAGACGAATAAAACTGCAGGATTATTGTTGCAACTCGCCCAGAAACCTGCAAGACAAAACAAACACAAGCTTCGCTGGATCGATCTTTGGTCATGCAGAGGTTGCTGGTGTAGATGGTGACTGTCACTTCTCTCTTGCGGAGAACGTTTGTTCTCTACGTTGCAGCCGTGCCTCCTCTTTCTCTCTATTGCGCTTCCCTCAATTTTTTTGTGTGTCTCATTTAGTGTGTGTGACCCCCTTTTTATAGGTGAGAGGACTATGTTACTTAAGGAAAGACGATAAATTTGCACGTTGCATATTTAGCTCTTGTATTCCACGTGCGATATTTTTTCAATATTTCAAGAATAACACCTTTCTCGGGAATATTCTCATAATATTTCATCCGACACCTTCCCTAAATACTGAAAGAATAATGCGAATATTCTTGGGAACATTCTCATATTCCCAGGAATATTCTCATATTCCAACTTGTCACCCCTTAACGAGCCTAGCCAAATTCTTTTTCCTTATGGGCTTAGTCCAACTTGTTAAATTAAAGCTTAGAACCATCAATTGAAGCCCATCTGCCATATGTCCAATGCAAATGCAATAATAAATGCTTCTAAAACTATATGCTATGCAATTTAATCCTAATATTTTTTGTTTAGGGGTTAAAATTAATCCCTAAATTTTTATGCATTAAATTACGAATAATCAATCAAAATTTAGGTGTCAACATTGCCATCTCATTGTCGTCACACCGCCATCGCCGTTTTCCTTGCCGCCACCATTAAACCGTGAGTTGGCTTCCTAATCCTTGATTAGGACGTTAATTATGTTTAGAGGTAGTATTAGATTAATGTTAATTATGTTTAGTGTTAGTTAATGATGGTTTAATTGATAAGTTATCGTGGTAAGTGACAAACGGAAATGATAGGTTATCACGATAAGTAATAAGTAAAGGTGATAGGTTATCAAGATAAGTGATAAGTGGAAGTGATAACCTATCAAGGAAAGGGTGATAAGCTATTGGTAAATAAGTGATAAACTATCACCGAAGAGATGAAAAACTATCGGAAAATAGGTAATAAGCTATCGCTAAATAGGCAATAAACTATTGTTAAATAAGTGATAAACTATCACTAAAGGGGTGATAAGCTATTGGAAAATAGGTAATAAGCTATCGCTGAATGGGCAATAAACTCTTGTTAAATTGATGATAAGTTATCATTGGTGAGTGATAAGTGGTGATTTTATGCATGTTCTATGTTGTTTCATAGGAAATGACTTGCCTAATTAAAAGACTTGAGTTATTATTTTAAGTAATGGTTTTATGAGCATATAAATGGTATTTCGTGAATTGTCAGTTTTATATGCTATATTTTATGTGTTGGATTGGGAAAGGAATTATTGAAATTGAAGTGCATAAAGTTTGACGAGTTAATTATATGCGAGTAATCACGTGTGATTATTTTATAGCATGTTTACATGTGAAATCTGCAATAAATTGTTGTGTAAGCACGAGCCATGTCTGTATTAGCTAAATGAGGAAAAATGAAATTAGCATGAGTGGTTGGTGTGCTTGTGTGATTACATAAAGGAACCCATGACCTAAAGGGATTTGGAGATGATGCTCGATTTTTACCGGATGCCTAGTAGGGGTCAAATGCCGTGTCACAGTTGAACCTAAATTGATGCTCCTTATGAAATACCATCTATGGCAGGGGTCCAAGACAATGCCATGCCTGATGGGTTGGGACGATGCCTAGTCATGTTGGAAGACCGCCAATTCACATGTTGGCCATAGCTATGAGTAGTCATAATAATTGGAACACGTGTAAATGCATTGTGCATGGGAATTTATTGAAAGTGTTCTAATTATACATTGATGCGTATTGCATAATGATGGCATGCTATAATTTATCATATGCAATGCATATGCCAAGGCGAGGTAAGGATGTCTATGAGTTTATTCAATGGTTTTGGGTTGATTGTTTAGGGCTGAGAGCCTGCACATATTTATAGTTAAGGCAAAGCAACGGTTGCTTTGCTATTGATTTGCCATTAATATAATGCTGCATGTATAGGCTGTACTTGAGGTGAGTTAGCTTCCTAAACGAGGCTTGAGTTATTAACTTACTGAGTTTATTTCGCTTGTTATTGTTTAATGTTTTTAGGCCCCTAGTATGGATTTTCATCCTATGCATTTTGGACTCCCCATAGCCTTCGAGTTACTATTATCGATATTTATCGTAGATGAGTGCAAGGTAGTCTTCTTGAAGAATATCATGACAATTTGGGTAGACAAGGGATGGGGTGAGCTAGTTCGCCATCGCTATGTGGCTTGATTCATTTAGTTTGACGGTGACCTCCTAGGTCCTTTTCAAGGGTTCGAGGGGTAACACATCAACTAGGCATGGGGTGCATTACTTTCTTACTGACCCTTGCATTAGAGGAGCTCAAGTTAACCTTGACCCTTTGCTGGTTTTTGTTGGTTGGTGAGAAGTCGCCCATTAAAGGGCTTGTAAGTATTAAACTTCTCAAGGTTAATAAGTATATAAATAAAAATTGTGTTTTGGAAATAACCGTTGTTATGTTTACACTATCCCTATTGTTGTGATTATTTGGGTGGTTATGAGTTGCTTCTGCTTGCGTTTAGATAAAAGATCAAAAGAATGAATCGGCGACATGTCCTAGGATGTCGTGGTTAAATGACCAAAGAGAAATAGGGGTTGTCGCGTGCTCGAGGGTCGGGACATGACACCTACAACCTTGACAAGACACTAAGTATCAACTTCTCCCAATATATCCCTAGAGAAAAATCCATCTTCATTTTGCAATGCTCTAATGTCTAAATGATATTTCAAGCACAATAATGTGGAACATTTGAAAAAAAATATAACAATCATAAAGTCATTTTGTTTTAGATTCAATTTGATTTTAGCATCAAGAATTTTGCGAAAATCAATTAAAAATATCATTTTCCGAATTTTTCAATTTTAGGTTCAAAATTGGCCAAAAATAAAATTACTTTTGTTTTAGTCATAATTAAGCTTAGTTCCTTTTACAATATTTGATTTAGAGACAATTACCCATTCACCCGTTCAATCAATTTTAAGATTGGACAAGGTGAAATGTGAATTGACATTTTTCCCCTAATTAAGGGTCCCAATCCATTCTACATGATTTGTGAATAAATACTTTAATTCTACTCAATTTTATGAGTTAAATCCAAATTCGGGGTCAATTTTGGAAAATTCATTTGCTAACTTGTCAATTTGGGGAATTTAGCTCTTTTGGCTTTAAGAAAATAGGGTTGTTGAGTTTCAATTCATGAAATTCAAGTTGACTCATTCGTGACTAAGGTTTAATTTGATAAATTGAGGTTCAATTTCTACATTGGCTCCCAATCTAATTTCAAAATTAGAGTCATGCTATTAGAACCCCTTATTAGGGGTCAAGCTGCGTGTCATGCCCCGAATCCCAAGCACGCGACAATTCCTTCACTTTGGTCAAATGAATGCGATTTCTCAGGATGCGTCACCAACCATTCTTTTTATCTTGCGATTAAACGCATATGGAAACAAATCAATAACACCCAGTCAATAAATAGTAGGGATAGCAGAAAGACTACAATTAGCAGCAACGTCGTTTTTATTCTTAAACTAATTAACCTTAGGAAGTTTATATATAAACCCCTCAATCGGGCAACTTTCTCTATAGTCATCAAAATGCTAAACATGGTTAATCTACTTTCTTCAACCATTAGGCACACCAACCCGTTGCCCTCCACGACATGCTCCGGCACTTCCCAAACCGTGGCAATGTAGATGTCATAACTACGGACCTAAAAAATGGTTCACAATGACGAGTGAGATATTATCTCAGTGAGTTATTGCCCTAAGCCTCGGTTAGAACGCCAACTCGTCTCGGGGTTCCTAATAGGCAAATCCTCATAATGATGGCAGATCAATTGCAAAGAGACCATCGCTTTGACTTACTAACCATGTGATCTACTTGGTAAATCTCATAAGAAACAATCAACAATCAATTAACCAGTTTGCATGGAACCTTACTTGGTATGCCATACCCTACACGATAAGCTCCAACACAATACAAGCAATGCATATGGCCATCAAGTGATGCATTTCATCAATCACATATGAGTTGTGTCACAGGCGATCTCACCTGATCATTACCACACCTTGCACGTTATCAATTCATGTGTGCCACAAATAGCATGATCATCTCATACATAATCGGAACCAATGATACCATGTTTCTCATGCGTTCTTACATCCACACGTATTCCGATTATTATTACCCTTCAGGGCCACAACTGAACCCCCACCGGTGTCTACTGGCAGAACCAAGCATCGCCCTTTCCACGTGAGGCGCGGCGACGTCGAGGGTTCTCTCCTAAGACGGCATTCCCGAAAAAGCATGGGCCTAGTCTCTACCGCGACTCCACATCTAGACTCCCGCCGGGATTCCGACGAATCAAACTATATAAGTCTGGTTGGATGCATGGTATTTCCTATATGCTTGGACTATGTCTGATATAAAGTTTTGCTCCATGTTTTCTGCGATTTCATGGCATGTCCGCCAATTTTTGCTAGTCGCTGAAAAAAACAAAAGCTCGTCGGAATGACAAACCGGAGGGGATGGGTACCGGTCCGTAGAAACGACCGGCAGGAGGTGTTGTTTCGGTGATGGTATAGGACAGAGGCAATCGGTCAGAGGGGTGGCGGGGCGACAAAGTTTTTTTCCGGTTTGGTGAATTGCAGAGTTCTGGACGAGATGAAGAAGACGTCCGCAGGATGAAATAGAAGTGTAGAAGAAAAAGACAAAAAGAAAAAAAAAGCCAAAAGAGAGAAATAGAAAAGAAATAAAAAAATTCAAAGAAGAAAAAAGGGATCGGGCTGAGAAATTGTTGAATGGGCTGATCGGTGGGCCGAGTATTTTGATGTGGGCTGGGCTGCGTTTTGTAAAAGGATAAAATGGGCTGATTTACTTTTTTTATGGGCCAGTGTAATAGGAAATTCGTATGGGCCTTAGGGCCAGCCCGATCAATAGTCCAGCCCGGATTGATAGGGTCCGGGTCGGTTTAGTAGGGCCGGGTTTCCTGACCCGGTCTGAATTACTTTTTTTTTAAATAAAAAATAAAAAATGGGAAATTAAAAAAATTAAAATATAAAATTTCATAAAAATTCAGAAAATCCAGAAAAAAATTGCAAAATTTAGAAACCCTTAAAAAAAAAAAAAAACCAAAATTGGACAAGCCTTTAGGACTCTACAATAAGGTTCTTTGTTTACGTTATATTTTTCTTTTTTAGAGATAATACTAGGTTCCTTTCGTGCTTTATTGTGTGATGATATTTTAGATATTATTTCTCTACTTTAAAATGGTTAGGATGAGCCTTAGATTTCTTGAATAGGTTGCCATGGCTTTAATTAATGCACAATTGAATTAGGTACCGAAAATGCGTTATTCGTATGATTAGCGTAACTAAGTCCTCGAATTTAGAATCTCTGATTGCACAAATAGTAAGGTATTCTCTCGTATCTTACTGGGTTTCTAGCCGACCCTAAAAAGGTTAGTGGCAGCTCCTTTGTTTGAATTTGCATGTGCTAAACTGATTAAAATTTTGAATACCCAATGTCGCGCGGGGTATGGGCTTGGGAGAGCTCGAGTTAATGAAGGACCATCGGCCTGAAGTTAACAATACCCCTAAACCTAATCAAAGGTTCCTCAATCAAACCTCTCCCTAAAAAATTAGGTCGCGATAGACATTTAGGGCTCCTTGTGCAGGCGGGTTTGTTGCAAATATTGGACTGCATCCGCATCTGTTGCATACACTCAGTGCCGCGCAAATTTTGGCCATTTTTGACAAGTTAGATGTTCTCGACATTAATAAGGTGACAGATTGTATCCTTTGGAAAAAAGTGTCCCAGATTTGCAAATTCTTACCATTTATGCAAGTTTGTTGCTGTTGTTTTATGCTATTAAGTTTTCAACATCATGAGAGTGATAAAAATTAAGTTAGGCTCTATTGTGCATGTAAGAGGTCAGATTATTCGTGTTATGGAATTTTGATTACAGTTACTGTATAGTGTGTATATTGCTAGCCAAACATTGATGAGGAGGGCTCTTTCTATGGAGACTGAAGATACTATTGTTGGATAATCTCTAGTATCAAATGTTCTATATTATTGTGCCTGAACTGTGATTCTGACATTAGAGCAGTGCAAACGAAGACGGATCTTTCTCTGGGGATATATGGGGAGGAGTAGATACTCAGTGTCTTGTCCTCGTTTTTGATAAATTATAATTTTTGTGCTTCTTGAGGATGTTTCTTAAATAGTTGACATCCCTTTCACCCCTTTTTTCCCTTCGAAGGTTCTCTTCTTGTGCCATATGCTGTGCTGTCTTGCCATACTAAAACAGTTGGATTCGATAGATGTGGAGAAGGCTATCGGATATATAGCGTGTCGCAAGACTTTGGATGGCGGGTTTGGCTGCATTCCTAGTGCAGAGTCTCATGCAGGGCAAAGTGTCATAACCTTATGCTGGAGCTCTTTTGCTAGTTTTTAATTTCTGATTGGTGCTTAGTAAGTCATGTATTTGCTTAAATACATGGTGGTCTTCTAATTATGTTCCAATGAACACATCCAAAGGATAAAACCGAGTCGCCACAGTTTTAAGAAATTCCTTATGACTCATCTTAGACATGAAAAAGTCGGAAGGAATTGCTGATTCCGAAGAAGAATTAGGCATAAAACAATGAAGCACTAAGCAAGTAAATCAAGATGCACAGAGCCTGACCGAGCACCTTGCTACCAAGTGGCTCATTTTTCTCTCTTCTTTCAATTCAAATAGCAAGATACTTGCAAAACGGAGAACAGGCACTCGGGAATAATCATGAAGAAACAAGATTTGGTGTTTCTGCTTCAATAGATAACAAAGCCTAGTATCTTTTGTCTACCCAATTGTCTAGTCAGTCACGTAGTAAATTTGACCTGTGGCATCCCCAACCATATGCAGCAGACCTTAAATTACCAATGGAAAATACAACTGCCCAAAATATGAAAAAAAAAAAACCCAACCTGGATATTCCTTTTAATTATGTATGATGAACCAAGAAGAGAAGCATAGTTAACTTTATTTTCAATCTTTGAGAGCTCCTCACAGGTAATAAAGAGACAGTGGACACTCATTAGAGCGACCATTATCCAGACCTCAGAATATACTTACAGACAAATTCCTCATGAGAAGATGCTCAGCATCCTGTGTAGAAAGTTTTGTGCACTCTACATTAACATTCATGGGAATGGTTCGATTCTCAGATGGTCGACTGCAAACATTTACATCGTCAATCTCAATCGAAGTTGTTTCTCGAATTTTGAAGCTTTCTAATCTTAAGTCAGCTCACCAAATACACGTAATTCTTGCAATACCCCAACGAACATATACACAGCACACCGGCACATGATTACACTCAATCGAGCAGTCCACCAAAACATAGCAACGTAACTAGACCAGGCATTCAAATAGTCAAACACTTGCAAGAAAGCAGACCCTTATACGACTATTACCATATGAAGCTAGAGCTAGAGTCGAGCTCATGCATAACTAAGCAAAGATAAACCACACCCTTACATTCAACTAAACACCAACTGCCACACCGAAAAAACACCACAAGAAAAAACACCAACTGCTGCACCGCTCTTACCTGTTCTTCAGAGATTTGCTAGTGATCCAGAGTTTGAGTTCAGGCCCATGACTCCCACCACTGATGGAGTTAATGAATGCACCAAATTCCTCCAGCTGAGCGGCACTGAAGAAGAAAATGTGCACTAGAGTGAAAAGTGGCACTGGAGAAGGACGCGAAGCTCATGGACATGGAACTTGGAGCTCGTGAAGGACTTGAAGCTTGCGGATGACGAACTTGAAGCTTGCGAATGATGGCGACTGATGGCAAACGACAGACTGAAGCTTGCAAGGAGTGAGTGAGTAGCAACTGAGGATCGGGCGATAGCAATTTACTTGAGCAGCGGGAGAGAGGAAGAAGAAAACGTGAAAAAGAACCCTATTCCTAATTCAATCCATCGTTCACGAAATGTCATCGAACTTTCTTTTTCCTTTTTCATTTGCCGACTCTGCCTGCAGAAGCAAACGACAAGGTGAGTTGAGGTGAGGCATCTTGGGCCTTAATTTCTCTTAAGAAAGGCTCCTTTTGTTATAGATGGCCACCGAAGTGGACACACACAGCATATGGAGATTCCCAGAAAAATGGGAAATTTTATTAAGATTGTCCTTGGTTGCACGTTTTAGAATCAGTTCATATTCTCTCTTCAGTAGAATAAACCAGAAACAGAAAGCAAGTCAAGCAGGAGACACAGAGATGATCTATGAATAGAAAGAAGGCGTACCATTCTCTTTGGAGAATCCTCCGTTTCTGTTTCAGAGTCCGTTATTTCAATTTCAGAGCCTGACGCTTGCTTTGTCCCGTGAAGAATTTTTGCTCTGTAAGACCCCCAAGTGTCGTAAGTGTAACCACAATCGGGTAAGTCCCCACTTCGTGTTATGAGTATCGAGCACTCATAAGGTATTTTTGAGTTCACTGGATCAAGAATCCTTTCCACTGATCCGCACTGATCAATTTTCAACTCCTGCAAAAACTCTAATTCATCAATGCCTTCGGCAACCTGTAGGCTCCAGCACCGTTTAAGAGTAAACTCCATCAAGTTCTTCAAGTTTGACAAACCGCACAACCTTTTCAATGAAGTGCACCCTCCAACAGAAAATACTAACAATGATTCCAGCGTAGAAACAAATTGAATATCCTGAACCCCTGGGCACCCCCAGAGAACGAATTTTCGAAGCATATTTAGGGTGCTTGGGAAATGGAAATCTCCCCTCCAATGATCAATCAACTTGAAAGCTTGTAGCTCATTGCACCCCGGCTCCTCCCGCAGATGGACTGACCTCTCCGACCATTTATAGCCTTTGATAAATTGACGCTCAATTTGCCGTATCACCTTTCTTTCTTCGGATTCACTCGAACTTGATGAAACGTTTGCAGCCTCCTTTGCCAACGGAGGAGGCTGTATTTTTTTCCCTCGAGTGTCATAGAGCTCTAGAACTATCAACTTTGATGGAAGTTGTTTGAAAGTTGGCACATCTGCTCCATGTAGATTAAGTTCTTCCAGCTGAGAAAGGGAACTCAACTCTGTAGTTGGTGCATAGATGCTTGCAAAGCAAAATTGCAGCTTGCTCAGTTTGGATAAACTCCCAATCCACTGCAAGTTGCAAGCTTGAATTATTTCTGATCTAGCCGTAGATACAGAGTCATCGGATAGGGCCAGTTCAACAAGATTAGTAAGGCATGAGAGGTTAGGGACAGGCTGCAACGAAGTAGATATCAATTGTAGAGTGGTCAAACTTTCAGGGAGTTTTGGCAACTCTCGTATCTTATCACAGTTATTCAAACTCAGTGTTCGGAGGTGAAGAAGCTTGCTTATTGTACTGGGTAGTTTTTCAATCGGTGTGAATGATACATCGATAAATGACAGGCTTGATAGTCTATCAATGGAATTCGGCAATCTTGTAATTCTTGTGCATGATACATCCAGCTCCATTAACCACTCTAATTTCAAAACTGAGTTGGGGAGTTCACTCAAGCTATCACAACTCCTAAGGGAGAGGTGCCGCAGATTCCGCAATTCTCCAATTTGTTTAGGCAATTTTTCAAGTTTGACACAGGAAATAAAATCCAAGTCAGTCAGCTTCGTCAGATTCCCAATGGAGCAATCAATTTCCATCAAAGACACAAATTCAGAAATATACAACTTCTCTAAAACTGAGTACGAGGGAAAGGCTGGTGTCTTGTGTATCAATGCATTATAGCAAAGAGTGAGAACTTTTAATTTCCTTGCCCCCTACAAAAATCAATGAGACATCAGGATAGACAAGAAATAAAAAAAAAAAAAAAAGCTACCAATGAGAAAATTAGATGATAAATCCATCCAATTTTGTACTTTATTGAATGAGAAAATTAGAATAAGAGGGAAATTGGCATACCTCGATTAGGTCCTCGAATACATCTTCTGTTATATCAAGCCCAGAAAGATTCACCACAACCGCATTTTCTAGAAGCAACAAATTGGTTGCCTCCAAACGGTGATTACAGCCGGCTCGGTCAGGATTAATATGAGTGTAACCCAAAATGATCCATCTCAACTCGGAAAGACAGTCCATAAAGTCACCTTGGCAGGTTACACCACCCAACCTAAGAAACCGCATATGCGGGAACCGCTTAATTTGCTCCGAAGTAATAGTTATAGGAGGTTCATCCCATGATGGTGCCAAATGAAGTGCTTGAACGCTTCCCTTGTCCTGCCAATGACATTGAGGAGCAGAAGCAGGAATTTGTTAAAATCCCACTATTTTATTACGTAGAAGAGAAGAAAAAACGAAGCAGAAGAGTAGCTCCCAAATCGAAAATAAAGTTGGCCATAATTTACCTTTGTTGATCTTAATTCACGAATGAAATCATCTCTATCCCACAATTTGGTATGCTCTTCTTTGGCAATTGCCCTTCCAAGATCTCTAAATTGATCGTGCATCCAAAATCTATTATCTTTGGAAACCTTTATCATGCACCTGTTAATAAGGACCTTGATGGCAGCCTCTGGGGAAAGCTCACAATCTTTCCAAAAGTACATTGGATTAGTCTTATTCTCATGAACGAAAAAGCATGCAACATCAAGGAATATTTGTTGTACATTCCACTTTAAGGAATCATAGCTAATCTTTAGCTTTCCCCTGACATCCTCATGAGATGTTTTCTTTAGCTTCTCTAGGCACTCTTCCCATATTTCTCTTTCTTTATCATGAAAAAGCGATGAACCTATTGCTTCAAGAGCTAAAGGTAGTCCATTTGCAGTAGAGACAATGCTTTTTGAAAGAGTGTAGTAATCGACGGGAGGAGAGCTGTCATCGAAGGCGTGCCTACAAAAAAGTTTTAGTGCGTCTTCATCACTCAACCCCACCATTTCATAATGCTTGAATTCATACTTTAATCCCCTGATATTCATAACACTCTGGTCCCTAGTAGTAACAAGTATTCTAGTACCAGGATACAAAGTTTTCTTCCCAATTAGTTTTTGGATTTGGTCAGCCTTGTCAACATCATCCAATACAATTAGCATCTTCTTGTTGCAAATTGCTTCTTCAATCATATTAGTCCCACGATCAATGTTAGCAAAGTTAGCAATGTTCAGTGCCACTCCAGAATTAGAGATATCAAACAATAATTTTTTTTGCAGCTCGATTAAGCCCTTGGTTTTTTCCGTTTCCCTCACGTCATCAAGAAAGCTGCAATTTCTCCCAAAGAGAGAACATAGTTGGTTGAAGATAATCTTGGCGAGTGTTGTTTTACCAATGCCCCCCATCCCATAGATTCCAATGAGCCGCACATCACTAGAATCAATGTCTAAAATTTTTTTTATGGCTGCTATTCGATCCTCCATTCCAACTAAATCTTCGGTGACATATCTCTGTCTTGTCCTGAGCCTGACCACAACCTCATGAACAACCGCCTGGACAAGTTTCGTGTAGCTGCCGCAAAGTTGAACATTTTCAATTAAGAAAAGTAGGGAAATTTGCATGTTGACCAGCCATCTACTTAACCAACTAGGTGGGAACGCGATCAAGTTTAGGATATAGAAGAGAAATGTTTGACCTTAATATCAAGCAGAAGAATAAGAATTTCTGGCAATAAAGGGTAGAAGAATTAAAATATAAACATCTAGTGGATTACTATAATAGAAGATTTACTTAAATAAAAAAATGGCCCAATTGTACAAAATAATTTTGACAATTATGATTAGATTGTTACCCTGAATATTTCTCCAGCTCCCATCCCTTGGTGCCACCAACTTCTTTGAGCGCCTGCCGCCATATATCTATATCCCTGGAGCTGAACTTATTCTTCTGATCCTCCATCTTTTGCTCCAAATTCAATATGGCGTCCTTGTACAATGTAGTTTTCAACTTCACGTCATCAGGTTTCACGTCGTAGAAGATGGGCAGTATCACCTTCTCTTGCCCATCTTCTTTATATTTAGAGGTGTTCTCCACCATCTTTGCAAGCTCGTCAAGGCACCAATGACTTGAAGCATAATCTTTGGAGAAGATGGGTATGTAGAGCTTGGAATTGTCAATCGCTTGCAAAAGTTTGCCACTAATTCTTTCACCCGGTTGAAGCCCTTCCTCATCAATGAAAACACTAATCCCGGCTTCTACCAAGGCTTGGTGGAGGGTATCAGTGAATGTACGACGAGTGTCAGGCCCTCTAAAACTAAGGAAGACTTGGTACTCACCTTCTAATGTATTGCTGGTGCTCGTTCCTATCTCTGAGTTCGCCATAGGAGCTCCCTTCGCACTTGGCAAGGTCTCACCTGGTCTCTGAGTTCGCCATATGAAGTTTCACATATTTGAATCCGATCCCATTACTTCATAGCAGGTACAATTTCCAGTTTAAAATCAATAAAGTCGATGGCTTTAAAAAAGAAAAATAAGGCCGAGGACAATTATGGAGGTGCGCCTTTTTACATACCCAATTTCTTTCGGGTTTCTCCTTTGTGCTTTTCACTCTGTTCTTTTGAACTTTTAGAATAAAAATATTTGATTCGCCATATCTATAGTTGGGAATATTTAAAATCACAATCTAGCATTGTACAATAACAATTTATTTATATAGAATCGCATCTCATTTTGACACTTGGGACTTTGGATAATTAGAAAAATCTCCTTCATACTACTGAGATTGGATTTGCTGCATTCTCTACGACAAATGCTCCACCTAAGTATTACCTAAGCATACACTTACTACTCACTACAAAATATTTGTTTTGATCTCTTGCCCATAAAGACTTACCTTCAATTATAATTAATTTCCCTTAAAAACTCAAATATTCTCATAAAATGTGCCTTTATATTAAAAAGCAAATGATAATTTATTTCCTACTCACAACTATTAGAATGTGAACATGGTGTAGGTAGTGTGGTTTGGACATAAAACCAAAACAAACTATGTAAATATGTTAAGAGTATATTTTGAATTTGAGCTCGTTGAATGAAATAGGGTCGGATGAGAATTATAGGCACTCGACCATTACTCAAAATTGGTGAGGAAATGCAATGATGGCCTATCAATGGCCACGATGCCACTCCATCGTGGTGTTGCTTTGAGCAAGAAAGACAGAGAGAGAAACCATGATAGTCTTGATCATAAGTAGAGGTGTTAAAATGGGTCATAAATCCATATTATGACTCACTTTTAGTTAAATGGGTCAAATATGGGTCAAATATGAGTTGAGTGAGTTATTAGGTAGACCTAGGGGCATTAAGATGGGTCATGGGCCCATTTTGTGAGTTATGTTCTATCTTAATGGGTCAGAATATGTGACTCATTTTCGACCCATTTTCAACCCAACTATAGAATGTATGAGTCATTTTCGACCCATTTTGACCCATTTTTAATCCAACTGTAAAACATGTTTTTTTTTTTTTAGTCATCCTCAAGCTCGGTGAGTGGTGGTGACCTACTAGTGACTGTGACATTCCGTTGCTCACCTCCACCCATCTCAATTTATAGGTATTTTACAAAGATATATTTAATTGGTGAAATTCTTTAAAAATATTTCAATTCATAGGTTTTTTAGATTTTTTATTTTATTTACTATTTATTAATTTTTTTAGTTTGATTTGAAGTTTTATTCATTTAACATAGAGTTTAAAGTGAGTTTGGGTTTTTCTATAATAATAATGGCTTTTAGCAATACGGGTCAGATATGGGTCGGGTCGGGTATGGGTCACTAGATCTACATTACATGAATATGGGTCAAAACGGGTTAAATTGGTCAATATGGGTCGGACCATTTTCGACCCGACCCAAATCCGACCCGACCCACCCATTTGACGGGTCTAATCATAAGAGACCGCTTTCCTCAGTGAAAAAAGGGAAAACGAGATTGATGATGGCCATTGCCGATATGGACCCAAAGGGAAACAGATGAAGAAAGTTGCAATGATGGTGTCTGATCATGGTGGCAACTCATTTTCCTTTCTTCTTTTTTATTTGCTTCCGCTGAATTTCCTTTTTAAATACGAAGTGGAAGAGCTCTTATAACCTGTTTAATAACCATTCTAATTTCAGAAAAAAATTTCTGCTCAAAAATAGTTTTTATTTTATTTTGTTCCATGATGAGTTTATGAGTATTTAAATATGTTTGGTAACTATATAAAATTTCTATATCCGGAATAGAAAAAAATAGAAATTTGTTTGTTACAACCCTCATTTTTTTTATGATGTAGAATTTCTTTTAATTTTTTAATAATTTTATGAGATTTTTCTTTTTTTCCTTCTCTTCTCCTTTCTCCTCTAACTAGTTGAAGTGCCTCAACAATGGCCGGCAACTGGCCAAACGAGCTAGTGAACTCGCTAGCCTCGAAGGAGCTCTACATCCCATGGCAAGGGTTGACCTTCCCTAGCCATAGTGAGGCTAGACCTCATCTCTAGCTGATCGCAAATCATTGCTGAGCCTAACAACCGACTAGAGGAGGAAGAGGAAAAAACAAGATAAAAAAAGAAAAAGAAATTGGCTTGATTCAAATAAATAACTTTTTCTACTTTTTGCTTTTGTTTGAAATCTAATCTCGAGAACAAATCTGCTCCCGAGAGTAAAAAAAAAAAATTAGCTGATATTATCAAACAAATTTATGTTTTTTTTTTTTTTCGGGAATAAAAGAATAAAAATAGCCAAAAATTGACCAATTTCCAAATAGGCCCTTAATGTCAAATGGAGCTCTCAAGGTTGCACGGAAAACATTGAAAAGTGTGCCGAGAGTTCCACTTGAGAGGTTGGATTCAAAGAGTTTTCTTAATAAAAATTACACCAAATCTTATTTTGGTGAAACCGATCAAATCTTATATTAAGATTTATATCATTCCTTTGTGAGATTGAGCTTGTAAATATTGGTCAATATCAATATCTTTAAAAAAATAAAATATATTTTTTATGCATTTAATCATGAATGCCTAATGCAATTTCTTAACATCTCATCTCATTTTTCCGAGTACTTCATATTTGCTCCACATTTCACATATTTCACCATTTTTTGTTGCATGAACATCCGTTTTAGGTATATGTTACACGCTTCCTTATTTTAAATGGTGATAATTCTCACCTTAAAAAAGATAGTGCATAGGAAAATATTTATATTTCCCAAATCTTTCACAATACTTTTTCCAACCATGTAACTGATCCTAGGAGGGTCAGGCGAGGCACTACATGACCTATTTGAAGACAGTGTCGATCAAGTTTTGATGGCTATATATGTATCAAAGTGGTTGTTGAGGGTTGGCCAAATTAGCAAAATGCTCTCAAAGGTTGCTATTAATTCTTGTGCTTATTCTTTAAAAAGAAAAAAGAAAAACTCATGATTCTAATCATAGTTATCTAAGAGAGCGTTATGGTGAATATTATAAAGAGCGGTTTGAGTGTAGAGTAAAATGAGTGTCCTTGCAGAGTAAGCTATCGTGGAGAGGCAACTTCATTGTAAACGCTTTCAAACGTTTCAGAAGAATTGCATTAGTGGATTTCAACCTTGTTATTGGGATAATAAAGTTGGGATAATGGAGGAGGCTAAGTAGACAAGTTGAACCACCATAATTTTCTTTGCAATCTCTTAACTTATTATTCTATTTACATTTTTGTTGATAGATGTTTGCTCTGTAGCGCGTATTTCATCCGCAAACGCTATTTCATCCTCTAAAATTTGCTTTGCATGAAAAAAATTCTAAGCATCTGACAACAACTAAACTATTTGTATAAAATTTGTTGAAATGACACCAGTTGTTCTCGTACCCTTGCCCAAAATTCAAAACCCTCCCTGCACTTTTTAATCCAAAATCATCCCTGTATTTTTGGAGAGGGTCATCCCACGTCTTGCTATTATTATGTTGCTTCTTTTTCGGTTCAATTTGTGCTAATGTGAACAGTCGGGACACTGATAGGAGCCATATCGCTGTCAGTGAATTATGGCATATCATATCTCTCTGTACCGAATCTATTTCGAGTGAGTTTATAGTAAAAGTAGATAATAATAGTAAAAAAAACTCATTTGAAGCACTAGAAGGCTCAAAACAGCTCTTGCCCAAAATCAGGCAACTCGCAGCAGATGCAGCTTCCAATTCTTAATCAATAAACTTGATGACTTTACAAATAATAAGGTGGAGGACAATAATGGAGGTGTACTTTTTCTTATGCCTAACTTATCTTGAGTTTCTCCTTTGTGCTTTTCACTTTTTGCTTTTGAACCTTTGGATTTTAAAATTTTGATTCTCTAACATTTAAATCATTTATAATTATTCTATAGCTATGTTAACAGTTGGACATATTAAAATACCAATCCAATATTGTAAATTCACAATTTATCTATAATTAGATAATAAAAACAATATTTTGAAAGTATTGCCACTCATCATGACACATGGATAATAGAAAAATCTCTTGTATACTACAGAGTATTGGATTCACCACGTTCATTGTAAAAATGCTCCACTGAAGCACTACCTAAGCTTATGCTTCCTTCTCACTAGAAATATTTAAGACTTACATTTATTATAATTAATTACCATTAACAACTCAAATATCCTCATAAAATGCACCTTTATACTAATAAGTAGATGACGCAAAGCTTTTGCTTTTGCCCAAATGGATATTTTTTACTTTTACTTTCATTATTATATATCTATATCTATAGTTGGACATATATAAAATCCCAATCCAATATTGTAATTCACAATTTATCTATATAAATAGAGAATAAAAAAAATTCCGAAAATATCGCCTCTCATTATGACACATGAAGGATAATTAGAAAAATCTCCTTTATACTACAAAGAATTGGATTTTCTGTGTTCACGACAAAAAGTGCTTCACCGAAGCACTACCTAAGCTTGTGCTTCCTTCTCACTAAGAAATATTTGTTATCATCTCTTCACAGTAAAGACCTATCTTTTATAATAATTAATTACCTTTAACAACTCAAATACCCTAAAAAAATGCACCTTTATACAACAAGCATAAGATTGCTCAAATCTTTTGCTTTTGCACATATGGAGTATCTTTTACTTTTACTTTTGTTATTCAATAGCTATATTTTTAGTTGGACGTATTTAAAATTCTAATCCAATATCACCATTTATCTATATAAATTGGTAATAAAAAAATCATCTAAAATTTTCGCCCCTCATTTTAACACATGGAAGGATAATTAGAAAGTCTCCTTTATACTATAGAGAATTGGATTTATTGCGTTCCCTACAAAAAATGCTCCACCGAGGTACTTCCTAAGCTTATGCTTCCTTCTCACTAAGAAATATTTGTTATCATCTCTTCACTTTAAAGAATTACATCTTATTATAATTAATTACCCTTAACAACTCAAATATCCTCACAAAATGCGCCTTTATATTAAGTGGCAAATGATTGTGCAAATCTTTTACTTTTGCGCAAATGGACTATCTTTACTTTTACTTTTATTATTCAATAGCTATATTTTTAATTGGAAATATTTAAAATCTCAATCCAATATTGTAATTCACAATTTATCTATATAAATAGAAAATAAAAAAATTCTGAAATGTCGCCTCTCATTACAACACATGAACGATAATTAGAATAATCTCCTTTATACTACAGAGAATTGGATTTGCTATGTTTGCTAAAAAAAAAAAATGCTCAACCGAGACACTACCTAAGCTTATGCTTCCTTCTCACTAAGAAATATTTGTTACCATCTCTTCATATGAAAGACTTATATTTTATTATAATTAGTTACCTTTAACAACTCAAACATCCTCATAAAATGCATCTTTACATTAATAAGCAAATGATTGCACAAAGCTTTAACTTTTGCGCAAATAGACTATCTTTTACTTTTACTTTTATTGTTCTATAGCTATAGTTGGACACTTTCAAAATCCTAATCCAACATTGCAAATCACAATTTATCTATATAAATAGATAATAAAAAACAATATTCCAAAAGTATCGCCTCTCATGTTGACACATGGAAGGATAATTAAAAAAATCTCATTTATACTACATAGAATTGGATTCGCTGCATTTATTACAAAAAATGATCCAATGAAGCACTACCTAAGCTTAAGCTTCCTTCTCAATGAGAAATATTCGTTATCATCTCTTCACTTTAAAGAATTATCTCTTATTATAATTAATTACCGTTTACGACTCAAATATCCTCATAAAATGCACATTTATATTAAAAAAGCAAATGATTTCGCAAATCTTTTACTTTTGCACAAATAGATTGTCTTTTACCTTTATTGTTCTATAGCTATATCTATGGTTGATTTTATCATCAGTCACGAGTTTAAGCTTGTAAATATTGGTCAATATCATTAAAAAAAATAAAAGATATTTTTATGCATTTATTCATGAATGCCTAATGCAATTTCTTAACATGTCATCTCATTTTTCTGAGTGCTTCATATTTGTTCCACATTTCACATATTTCACCATTTTTTGTTGCATGAAGATCCGTTTTAAGTATATGTTACACGCTTCCTTATTTTAAATGGTGATAATCCTCACCTTAAAAAAGATAGTGCATATGAAAATATTTATATTTCCCAAATCTTTCACAATACTTTTTCCAATCATGTGACTGATCCTAGGAGGGTCAGGCGAGGCACTACATGACCTATTTGAAGACAGTGTCGATAAAGTTTTGATGGCTATATATGTATCAAAGTGGTTGTTGAGGGTTGGCCAAATTAGCAAAATGCTCTCAAAGGTTGCTATTAATTCTTGTGCTTATTCTTTAAAAAGAAAAAAGAAAAAACTCATGATTCTAATCATAGTTATCTAAGAGAGTGTTATGGTGAATATTATAAAGAGCGGTTTGAGTGTAGAGTAAAATGAGTGTCCTTGCAGAGTAAGCTATGGTCCATCGTGGAGAGGCAACTTCATTGTAAACGCTTTCAAACGTTTCAGAAGAATTGCATTAGTGGATTTCAACCTTGTTATTGGGCTAATAAAGTTGGGATAATGGAGGAGGCTAAGTAGACAAGTTGAACCACCATAATTTTCTTTGCAATCTCTTATACTTATTATTCTATTTACATTTTTGTTGATAGAAGATATTTGCTCTGTAGTGCGTATTTCATCCGCAAACGCTATTTCATCCTCTAAAATTTGCTTTGGATGAAAAAAATTCTAAGTATCTGACAACAACTAAACTATTTGTATAAAATTTGTTGAAATGACACCAGTTGTTCTCGTACCCTTGCCCAAAATTCAAAACCCTCCCTGCACTTTTTTTAATCCAAAATCATCCCTGTATTTTTGGAGAGGGTCATCCCACGTCTTGCTATTATTATGTTGCTTCTTTTTCGGTTCAATTTGTGCTAATGTGAACAGTCGGGACACTGATAGGAGCCATATCGCTGTCAGTGAATTATGGTATATCATATCTCTCTGTACCGAATCTATTTCGAGTGAGTTTATAGTAAAAGTAGATAATAATAATAATAATAATAATAATAACTCATTTGAAGCACTAGAATGGTCAAAACAGCTCTTGCTCAAAATCAGGCAACTCGCAGCAGATGCAGCTTCCAATTCTTAATCAATAAACTTGATGACTTTACAAATAATAAGGTGGAGGACAACAATGGAGGTGTACCTTTTCTTATGCCTAACTTATCTCGAGTTTCTCCTTTGTGCTTTTCAATTTTTTGCTTTTGAACCTTTGGATTTTAAAATTTTGATTCTCTAACATTTAAATCATTTATGATTATTCTATAGCTATGTCAACAGTTGGACATATTTAAAATCCCAATCCAATATTGTAAATTCACAATTTATCTGTATAAATAGATAATAAAAACAATATTTTGAAAGTATTGCCACTCATCATGACACATGGATAATAGAAAAATCTCTTGTATACTATAGAGAATTGGATCACCACGTTCACTATAAAAAATGCTCCACTGAAGCACTACCTAAGCTTATGCTTCCTTCTCACTAGAAATATTTAGGACTTACATTTATTATAATTAATTACCATTAACAACTCAAATATCCTCATAAAATGCCCCTTTATACTAATAAGCAGATGATGCAAATCTTTTGCATTTGCGCAAATGGATTATTTTTTACTTTTACTTTTATTATTATATAGCTATATCTATAGTTGGACATATATAAAATCCCAATCCAATATTGTAATTCACAATTTATCTATATAAATAGAGAATAAAAAAGAATTCCGAAAGTATCGCCTCTCATTATGACATGTCAAGGATAATTAGAAAAATATCCTTTATACTACAAAGAATTGGATTTTTGTGTTCACTACAAAAAGTGCTTAACCGAAGCACTACCTAAGCTTGTGCTTCCTTCTCACTAAGAAATATTTGTTATCATCTCTTCACCTCAAACACCTATCTTTCATAATAATGAATTACCTTTAACAACTCATATATCCTAAAAAATGCACCTTTATACAGCAATTATAAGATTGCTCAAATCTTTTGCTTTTGCGCATATGAAGTATCTCGTACTTTTACTTTTGTTATTCAATAGCTATATTTTTAGTTGGATGTATTTAAAATCCTAATCCAATATTGTAAATCACCATTTATCTATATAAATAGGTAATAAAAAAATATTCTAAAAAAGTATCGCCCCTCATTTTAACATATGGAAGGGTAGTTAGAAAGTCTCCTTTATACTATAGAGAATTGGATTTATTGCGTTCCCTACAAAAAGGCTCCACCGAGGTACTTCCTAAACTTATGCTTCCTTCTCGTTAAGAAATATTTGTTATCATCTCTTCACTTTTAAGAATTACATCTTATTATAATTAATTACCTTTATCAACTCAAATATCCTCACAAAATGCACCTTTATATTAAGTGGCAAATGATTGCACAAATCTTTTACTTTTGCGCAAATGGACTATCTTTTACTTTTACTTTTATTATTCAATAGCTATATCTATAATTGGAAATATTTAGAATCCCAATCCAATATTGTAATTCACAATTTATCCATATAAAAAGAAAATAAATTTTTTTGAAAGTATCGCCTCTCATTACAACACATGAACGATAATTAGAATAATCTCCTTTATGCTATAGAGAATTGGATTTGCTATGTTTGCTATAAAAAAATGCTCAACCGAGACACTACCTAAGCTTATGCTTCCTTCTCACTAAGAAATATTTGTTATCATCTCTTCATATTAAAGACTTATATTTTATTATAAATTAATTACCTTTAACAACTCAAACATTCTCATAAAATGCATCTTTACATTAATGAGCAAATGATTGCACAAAGCTTTAACTTTTGCGCAAATGGACTATCTTTTACTTTTACTTTTATTATTCTATAGCTATAGTTGGACACTTTCAAAATCCTAATCCAACATTGTAAACCATAATTTATCTATATAAATAGATAATAAAAAAATATTCCAAAAGTATTGCCTCTCATGTTGCCACATGGAAGGATAATTAAAAAATCTCATTTATACTACATAGAATTGGATTCACTGCATTTATTACAAAAAATGCTCCAATGAAGCACTACCTAAGCTTATGCTTCCTTATCAGAGAAATATTCGTTATCATCTCTTCACTTTAAAGAATTATCTCTTATTATAATTAATTACCGTTTACGACTCAAATATCCTCATAAAATGCGCAGTTATATTAAAAAGCAAATGATTTCGCAAATCTTTTACTTTTGCACAAATAGATTGTCTTTTACTTTTATTGTTCTATAGCTATATCTATAGTTGATTTTATCATCAGTCAAGAGTTTAAGCTTGTAAATATTGGTCAATATCTTTGAAAAAAATAAAAGATTTCTTAACATGTCATCTCATTTTTCTGAGTGCTTCATATTTGTTCCACATTTCACATATTTCGCCATTTTTTGTTGCATGAACATCCGTTTTAGGTATATGTTACACGCTTCCTTATTTTAAATGGTGATAATCCTCACCTTAAAAAAGATAGTGCATATGAAAATATTTATTTTTCCCAAATCTTTCCAATCATGTAACTGATCCTAGGAGGGTCAGGCGAGGCACTACATGACCTATTTGAAGACAGTGTCGATCAAGTTTTGAGGGCTATATATGTATCAAAGTGGTTGTTGAGGGTTGGCCAAATTAGCAAAATGCTCTCAAAGGTTGCTATTAATTCTTGTGCTTATTCTTTAAAAAGAAAAAGAAAAGACTCATGATTCTAATCATAGTTATCTAAGAGAGTGTTATGGTGAATATTATAAAGAGCGGTTCGAGTGTAGAGTAAAATGAGTGTCCTTGCAGAGTAAGCTATAGTCCATCGTGGAGAGGCAACTTCATTGTAAACGCTTTCAAACGTTTCAGAAGAATTGCATTAGTGGATTTCAACCTTGTTATTGGGCTAATAAAGTTGGGATAATGGAGGAGGCTAAGTAGACAAGTTGAACCACCATAATTTTCTTCGCAATCTCTTATACTTATTATTCTATATACATTTTTGTTGATAGAAGATATTTGCTCTGTAGTGCGTATTTTATCCGCAAACGCTATTTCATCCTCTAAAATTTGCTTTGGATGAAAAAAATTCTAAGTATCTGACAACAACTAAACTATTTGTATAAAATTGGTTGAAATGACACCAGTTGTTCTCGTACCCTTGCCCAAAATTCAAAACCCTCCCTGCACTTTTTTTAATCCAAAAATCATCCCTGTATTTTTGGAGAGGGTCATCCCACGTCTTGCTATTATTATGTTGCTTCTTTTTCGGTTCAATTTGTGCTAATGTGAACAGTCGGGACACTGAATAGGAGCCATATCGCTGTCAGTGAATTATGGTATATCATATATCTCTGTACCGAATCTATTTCGAGTGAGTTTATAGTAAAAGTAGATAATAATAAATAAATAAAACTCATTTGAAGCACTAGAATGGTCAAAACAGCTCTTGCCCAAAATCAGGCAACTCGCAGCAGATGCAGCTTCCAATTCTTAATCAATAAACTTGATGACTTTACAAATAATAAGGTGGAGGACAATAATGGAGGTGTACTTTTTCGTATGCCTAACTTATCTCGAGTTTCTCCTTTGTGCTTTTCACTTTTTTGCTTTTGAACCTTTGGATTTTAAAATTTTGATTCTCTAACATTTAAATCATTTATGATTATTCTATAGTTATGTCAACAGTTGGACATATTTAAAATCCCAATCCAATATTGTAAATTCACAATTTATCTGTATAAATAGATAATAAAAACAATATTTTGAATTGGATTCACCATGTTGGAAATATTTAGAATCCCAATCCAATATTGTAATTCACAATTTATCCATATAAATAGAAAATAAAAAAAAAAATCTGAAAGTATCGCCTCTCATTACAACACATGAACGATAATTAGAATAATCTCCTTTATGCTACAGAGAATTGGATTTATTGCGTTCACTACAAAAAGTGCTTCACCAAAGCACTAACAAAGCTTGTTCTTCCTTCTCACTAAGAAATATTTGTTGTCATCTTTTCACACTAAAGACCTATCTTTTATAATAATTAATTACCTTTAACAACACCAATATTCTAAAAAAAATGCACCTTTATACAGCAAGCGTAAGATTGCTCAAATCTTTTGCTTTTGCGCATATGGAGTATCTTTTACTTTTACTTTTGTTATTCAATAGCTATATTTTTAGTTGGACGTATTTAAAATCCCAATCCAATATTGTAATTCACAATTTATCTATATAGATAGAGAATAAAAAAGAATTTCGAAAGTATCGCCTCTCATTATGACACATGAAGGATGATTAGAAAAATCTCCTTTATACTACAAAGAATTGGATTTTCTGTGTTCACTACAAAAAGTGCTTCACCAAAGCACTACCTAAGCTTGTTCTTCCTTCTCACTAAGAAATATTTGTTATCATCTTTTCACACTAAAGACCTCTCTTTTATAATAATTAATTACCTTTAACAACACCAATATTCTAAAAAAAATGCACCTTTATACAACAAGCGTAAGATTGCTCAAATCTTTTGCTTTTGCGCATATGGAGTATCTTTTACTTTTACTTTTGTTATTCAATAGCTATATTTTTAGTTGGACGTATTTAAAATCCTAATCCAATATTGTAAATCACCATTTATCTATATAAATAGGTAATAAAAAAATATTCTAAAAGTATCGCCCCTCATTTTGACACATGGAAGGATAATTAAAAGTCTCCTTTATACTATAGAGAATTGGATTTATTGCGTTCCCTACAAAAAAGGCTCCGCTGAGGTACTTCCTAAGCTTATGCTTCCTTCTCACTAAGAAATATATGCTATCATCTCTTCACTTTAAATAATTACATCTTATTATAATTAATTACCTTTAACAACTCAAATATCCTCACAAAATGCGCCTTTATATTAAGTGGCAAATGAGTGCGCAAATCTTTTACTTTTGCGCAAATGGACTATCTTTTACTTTTACTTTTACTATTCAATAGCTATATCTATAATTGGAAATATTTAAAATCCCAATCCAATATTGTAATTCACAATTTATCTATAGAAATAGAAAATAAAAAAATTCTGAAAGTATCGCCTCTCATTACAACACATGAATGATAATTAGAATAATCTCCTTTATACTACAGAGAATTGGATTTTTGCTATGTTTGATAAAAAAAAGAAAATGCTCAACCGAGACGCTACCTAAGCTTATGCTTCCTTCTCACTAAGAAATATTTGTTATCATCTCTTCATATTAAAGACTTATATTTTATTAGAATTAGTTACCTTTAACAACTCAAACATCCTCATAAAATGCATCTTTACATTAATAAGCAAATGATTGCACAAAGCTTTAACTTTTGCTCAAATGGACTATCTTTTACTTTTACTTTTATTATTCTATAGCTATAGTTGGACACTTTCAAAATCCTAATCCAACATTGTAAATCACAATTTATCTATGTAAATAGATAATAAAAAACAATATTCCAAAAGTATCGCCTCTCATGTTGACAGATGGAAGGATAATTAAAAAAATCTCATTTATACTACATAGAATTGGATTCGCTGCGTTTATTACAAAAAATGCTCCAATGAAGCACTCCCTAAGCTTATGCTTCCTTCTCAATGAGAAATATTCGTTATCATCTCTTCACTTTAAAGAATTACCTCTTATTATAATTAATTACCCTTTAGGACTCAAATATCGTCATAAAATGTGCATTTATATTAAAAAAGCAAATAATTTCGCAAATCTTTTACTTTTGCTCAAATAGATTGTCTTTTACTTTTATTGTGGCATAAGTATAGCCCAAGTCCCAAAACTTGGCACGAAGGAAAACTTAAGTGCCAAAAGTTACAAAAGGCACACTTAAATGCCGCTTTTTTTGAAAATTAGATCACTTAAATGCCAATTCCGCGAAGGCGCCGCGTAAATCTGACGTGGCTTATTTTAATAATATAAATCGCTTACGTGGCTCGCCGGAAAGTGAGTCAGCCAAAACTCAGCCTAAACGACACCGTTTTGCACTGACATGGCATTTTAAAAATGTATTAATTAAATGATATTAAATAATTAAAAAATATAGTATTATAAAATTGATTAATTTATAAAAAAAAGGAGGAGGAAGGGGAGGATCTGGTGATGGCTGCCGAACCCTCCCCTTCCCTCCCTTTTTTTTATTTATTTATATAAAATGGATGTTTTAATTTATTTTTTCTAGTCTGACTTGGACAATTTTTTTCTCTTAAAGTTGCCACGTGGATATTTTATTTTGAAAAAAATGCTCCATTAGCAAATAAAATCGCCGGAAAATAGATACGTGGCAGTTTGGCCGAATTTTTTCGCCGTTAGCACTTAATTGATCCTTTTTGCTCCAATTTTGGCACTTAAGTGTACATTTCCGAACTTTTGACACTTAAGTGTCCTTTCGTTTCAAGTTTTGGCACTCTAGGGGTCCGTACGTCCTTTTATTGTTCTATAGCTATATCTATAGTTGGACATATTTAAAATCCCAATCTAATACTGTAATTCACAATTTATCTATGTAAACAGAAAATAAAAAATTCCAAAAGTATCGCCTCTCATTACAACACATGGAAGGATAACTAGAAAATTTTCCTTTATACTACAAAGAGTTGGATTTGCTATGTTCACTACAAAAAGTGCTCCGCTGAAGCACTATCTAAGCTTATGCTTCCTTCTCACTAAGAAATATGTGTTATCATCTCTTCACGTTAAAGACTTATCTTTTATTACATTTAATTACCTTTAACAACTAAAATGTCCTCATAAATTGTGCCTTTATATCAATATGTGAATGATTGCGCAAATCTTTTAATGTTGCGCAAATAGACTATCTTTTACTTTTATTATTCTATAGCTATATCTATAGTTGGACATATTTAAAATCCTAATCCAATATTGTAAATCACAATTTATCTATATAAATAGATAATAAAAAACAATATTTGGAAGGTGTTGCCTCTCATGTTGACACATGGAAGGATAATTAGAAAAATCTCCTTTATACTACATAGAATTGGATTCACTGCATTCACTGCAAAAAATGCTCCACTGATGCACTACCTAAGCTTTTGCTTCCTTCTCACTAGGAAATATTCCGTTATCATCTCTTCAGTCTTCACCTTAAAGACTTACCTTTTTATTATTATTAATTACTTTTAACAACTCAAATATCCTCATAAAATGTGCCTTTATATTAATAGGCAATTGATTGAGCAAATCTTTTATTTTTGTGCAAATGGACTATCTTTTACTTATAATTTTATTATTCTATTGTTATATCTATAGTTGGACATATTTAAAATCCCAATCTAATATTGTAATTCACAATTTATCTATATAAATAGATGATAATATAAATATTTGAAAAGTATCGCCTCTCATTATGACAAATGGAAGGATAATTAGAAAAATCTCTTTTATACTACAAAGAATTGGATTCGGTGCGTTCACTATGGAAAATGCTCAATTGAAGCACTATCTAAGCTTATGCTTCCTTCTCATTAAGAAATATATATTATTATCTCTTCACCTTAAAGACTTTTCTTTTATTATAATTAATAACCTTTAACAACTCAAATATCATCACGAAATGTGCCTTCTTATTAAAAAGCCAATAATTTCACAATTTTTTTTTTGCACAAATGGACTATCTATAGGTGAGGAGAAAATAGTCAATGGTTAGCAAGTACCACGCCATCGTCCTATGTGGCACACGTGTTCCTATGTGGCTCCATAGAAACGTCGACACGTGCCATGTGATTGGACCGGTTGGAATATAGGAAAGATTAAAATCAGTGCCTTTCTTTTTCTCTCTCCTCTAGCTAGCATATAAAAAGTCTAATAAATGCTAAAAACTCCCACTTAAGAAAACTCTCTCTCCTCTTCTCAATTTTAAAGGGCTTTGGAAAATGACGAAGACGCTTCTCTCCCTTTTTTCTCCAGCACACCCCCAGCTACCTTTGTGACATTATGAATTTTGAACCATTTTGCAATACATAAATGAGTAATTTATCAATGCATTATTAGTTAATCTCGCTCAGAATTGATCACTCATGAGATACTAACCATGAAAGAAAGGCCAATAAGGATTTAAGTGCGCACAACTAGAGAACTTGACTCTGGATTGACGATTCAACCATGAGAATTGACGAAAGACGATCCTATGCTTATACAAGCTGATTCAAGGAACAATTATAAGTGGATTTGCAGACAGAATATAAGTGGATAACGGGTGATTCTGTATTACCATTATAAAGACTACAAATGACCCTAAGCCGATTCCAAACAATCGTGTACTTTGAAATAAGAATTGATTTCTCGCAATTACATGACAATCGAAGTTATCCATGAGTCGAGGAAACTTACACATGGATTGATATTATTTGAAGCATGAATCGAATACGCGTAATTCCTAAAAACTACTTATTAGTCTAAGACATACTAAAACTGTAGTTTATCGAAATCAGCTATGAATTGCAATCCGTTTTTGGGTATCAAATTTTCAAGGGCATTAAGACTAAATCATTGGATGTCGCCTCTGTAATTCTCAAATGTATTGGTAGGCCCAAAAAATGATGGAAAATGACTCAATGGGCCGAAAATTTGAGTTCACAAGAAAGTGGGCAAGGCAAAGGCCAAGTGAGCCCCATGCCCAAGATGGGCAGCTACAATGGTGGGCCTAAGCCATCCAAGTGGGCACATTAAACCCATTTAGTCCACTTACCCCTTTTTAAGCCTATTGTTCATTTCAAGCCCAATTTGAGCCCAAAAATTTGTAAAGCCCAATTCCTATTCATTCAAGCTTGTTTCCAAGTCCCACTTCTTGACTTTTGCCCAAGAATAAAATGGTAATTTGTGCCAAGGTGAAATGACCAAAATGCCTTTCTTGGCATTAATGAGCAAGAAACAAAAGAGGAAGAGAAAGTCCAAATTGATCATGGCTTTTGCATGGGGAAATGAAGAAGTGATAGGTATTGAAGAGGAGAAATGATGAAGAGAGGCCAAAGCTTCATCTTTTCTTTCTTCTCCTCTTCCTTTCTTAACTGTCCCTTCTTCCTCACTTGACCTCCTTCTCTTTTTCTTCTTCTTTCTCTTCCTTTCTTCCTTCTTGCCACCTAAACTACCCACAGTAGCAACCTCTAGACTCCATCCGTTGTCATCGCTGTTTGCCAGTCCAAGCTACCACACCACCCGTCCATTGAGGAGAAATTGTGTGAGCCGTTCTCATCGCCAATTCTCTCTCTCTCTCTCTCTCTCTCTCTCTCTCTCTCTCCAAACCGGACTAGTTGCTGTCCTTTTTGCTATGCGCTAGCCACTATTGTCACCTTAGCTCCTATCTAGAGTCGCTTGGCTACCGCTTGCTGTTTGCTGGACCGCTGGTTAGCTCGCCGAACTACCGGTCTCCTTCCTCTCTCTCAGTTTTTCCTTGGACAAAACCGGACAGCAGCTTTACGTGCTTGTGTCCCCAGCTCGTCAAACTGGTGAGTTTACATTCTAATCCCTTGATTAGTCCGTTAAACTTTCTTAGGTTAGTTTATATTATAGTTAATTATGATTAGGAGGTTACTTATGATTAACTATGATTAAGGTATGGTTAGTTAAGTTAATCATGTTTGATACGTGATTAGTTAAATTTATTATGGTTGGTAGGTGGATAGTTAATTAACTATAGTTATTTGTGTATCTAACATTTCAGGTACCGCCGGCTAATGGCTTCATTTGGTTGTTCATCTTCCTCAACCAAGTGATAGAAAACCCTAGAACATTGCGTTGGGGAGGATTCTCTGAAATCGGAGATTTGTCTTCGTCGAGTTCACTGCACCTAGAATCCCTGTAGAATTTAGCTAGAAGAAGATGTTGATTATGTATTCTGACAAAGGGGAAGGTAGTGCTGAACATGATGCACGGCTCACTTGACATTGGGCTCTGGCCAAAAGAAGTGCCCAAGACCATGAGGACCTTCGATCAGCTCTGCCTTGAAGGCTACTACAATGGCACCATCTTTCACTGTATCATCAAGGACTTTCTTGTTCAATGTAGTGATCCTACTGGCTTCAGCACAGGTCCCCCCTCTCTCTCAAAATGGAATTGCAAAGATTTTGAGCAAAACCAAATGGTTCAGTTTGTTAGCATAGGGGGTTTTGTTGATAGTTGTTGTTTTTGGTGATGGCTAATGTGTTATTGTCGTTCTATTCATTAGTTCATGTGATACTAGAGATTGTCTTAGTTCTTGCTCCAACTTGATGTAGTCTTTCTGTTCTTGGGTGGGGAAGAACAAAATTTTGGCTGGGCTGTGAACAAATAAAAGAGAGATTGTGCTCTAAAGATGGTTTTGTACAATAAGCTGGTCAAGCCTGTGTATGCTCGCAGTTAGGCATTTCAATGTAAAATATCTTTGCCACTTTGTTCTTGTTCGAATGAGATGGTAGCTTTAGCTGGTGGATAAGATTGTATGGCGATGGCTATGATGATATATGTGATTATGTCCACCAAGATTCAGTTTCCTCTATCATGTGGTCTGCATAAGCTGCCTTGTTCTTTTTTATCCTGATTTCTATGTCTAATTCGTGGTGGCAAGAGTTACTGGCTAAGGTGGACAAACAATCTTAGTCCAGACATTAAATGTGGCCATTTTTACTCTCAAGGAGGGGAAGCTTGTCATTCAGCCTCATGGAATAGGTCTTCGAAAGCATTTATGGGGAGATCAATCTATTTCATTGAGAAAGTGAAATTAACTTTGAATTGGTCTATATCTTTGTACTTGGTATTGAGAAGACAATATAGCGTGTGTCAATGATATTGAAAAGGAAATATATTGAAAGAAGGAGGCTTTGTTTATGTTGCACTTGTGATCTGAAATTCGTTTACCTTGCTAAGCCTTGTGATAAACAACCAAGATTTGGCTCCATCTTATTGTAAGGAGTTCGAGATTTTGCAAGGTTGGTTAAGAGGAGTGCCAAGTCTGTTGTTGTGATAAGCTCTAGTGAAGAAGAGAAACCTAAAGTTGTTGTCAGAAAGGTACTCAAAGAAGGGGGGTTCTCGAAGAAGAAGAGTCTCACTTCTGTTCTCTCAGCACGAAGCAAGGTAAAATTCAAAAACATTTATTATACTATCATAGTACTCTCTATGAATGTTTTGCTATTGTTACTCTTGTGCCTATATTTCTTTCAATAAAGTTAATTCTTGTTCACATTTAGGTTGCTTGTGGGCTAGCTAATAAGCCTAAGGACTGCTTAGTGGACATTGATGAAGCTGATGCTAATGATGAGTTGGCCATGGTCGAGTACACTGATGAGATCTACAAGTTCTACAAACTCACATAAGTAAATTTTAAAGCAGAAAGTCATCTTCTAATATATGTGCGCATTCATGTACTTTTCGTATTGCTCACTCGTCTAGCACTTCAACAGGATGATGGTCAAGTACATGATTACATGGATAACCAACTACAAATCAATGTCAAGATGAGAATGATCCTGATAGTTCAAGTTTTTGATTGATGGGACCCACTTATAAAAAAGAAAAGAAAAGAAAAGAAGGGTTGAAAAGTCAAAAAGAGAAGGGGAGAGAGAAAGTGAACACTCGACTATTTGAGGAGGTCGAAGCAGTTTGGGAAGGGAAAAAGAAAAGGAGGGAGAGAGAGAAAGGAAGAAGGGAAAGAAGAAGAGGGGTTTCTCACGTACGCACCGCGAAAGCCTCGTAAAGCCAACTTGACTACATGACGCAACATTTGGTGAGTACTTGCACCCCTCGTTCTTCCAATCAAAGCATTTTTTTTATTTACAACTCAAATTCAAAATTTTGGAAAAATTGAGTGGCGAAGTCTGATTTTTGAGTCGTTGAGCTGTGAAAATTTATAGGAATGATAATTTAGGGCATTAGGGACCCGTAGGATTTTCAGAATTGGATTTGAGCTTGCAGTATGACCAAAATGAAATTTCGAACTTTCCCGCGCATGGTGAACAATATGCGCCCAGCCACTTTGAGGTCTTATTTCGTCGGTTTCAGCTCAAAATTGGGTTTTCCAAGTTGTGGGTCTTCTAGTGCTTTGAATTATCTTCATTTTGACTGAAAGGTTGCTTGGATTGGGGTTCGGGTGAGAAATTTTTGGCACAACTAAGTTTTGCACTCAAGTCTCGCGTTGTGAACAGCTTTGATTAATCTTTTTGGATATGCGATTTGTTAGCTTGTAATGATCATTTTAGTAGCGCTATGGCACATTGTAATTCTATGCCATACATTTTTCTCAAGAAATGTATTTCCAACCTCAAGATCAATTCTGGGAACCAAATTCTCCACACATTTCTTCTCATACTTTTCGGCTTTGTCATATTCCTACACACTCGAAAAACAATAAATCCTTTGGTTACCTATGTGGTAAACCAAATTTGCGCTTTCAAATGTGTCATCTGCATGATCCTCGCCAAAATCTTTGTGTCTCTTACCCAATTTAAAGAAAACGGACATGGAATCCTTAAAGCCCCGTTAGGTCTTCTCCAAGTTTAGCTTGTCTCTCATATTATGGAATATGCTCCTCATATGAGAATTGTCAACATTTCAAAATACCATCACCCTATTCGTGTGTTTCACAATGAAATCAATTTCTTTCCTGCTTAGACCTTTTCCATTTGGTTCTATTTCCTCAAAAGACTTACTCTGAGTCAAATCAAATGGTATGCTCGATGGCTGAAGATCATCGAGGTAAACCCTATTGGCAGAGTTGACAAACCTCTTCCTCTTGTAAGGTTGACGGGTTTAGCATCATATTACCCTTCGAGGGTGCTTTGCCAATATTGAGCGCTTGAAACGATCCCACCAACCCTCAAGCTGGGGTCCTACCATCTCGATTATCACAAAGAGGTTATGGTGGATAACCAAAGTGACCATGTGATGAGTGCGACTCTTGATGCCATTGAAGTTTGGTATAAACCTCTCATATTGCACATCATCATTGTTGATGAATCCGAGTTGGAGGGAGAGATGAGAGTCCACCATGCGGCGACTGATTATATCCATCGCTAAGTTGAGCCCGAGCTCGAAGTTGAACTCCCAAATATTCCCGAATCTCAAGGACTTCAACCAATCTGATATGTTGAAGAAAGTTAAGTCTTAGTCAACAAAGAGCATTTGGCCCATGATAACAAATGCTCTTGCATGGCTCTTCTAATTCGACTAGTTCTTAGAATTTTTGTCTAAGATTTTCCGTGTATCTTTGTTTCACATCATGCAAATAGGGAATTTCTTTGTATTTTCCTTATTTTCTTGTAATTGAGATTTCCCTGTATTTCCCTTTCATATTACATATAACTCGCATCATGTCATGTAATTAAAGATTTCCTTTCCATGTAATTAAAGATTTCCTTTCCATGTAATCGTATGATTCAATCAATGAAGGTTTGTTGTAATATTTAGAAAGGGGCATTCGAATTAAACATTCGTTGTCATCCTTGTTAATTGTATAATTTCTTTTGAAGAAATTTTAATAAGAGGATGTCATATAGTACTGGAGTCATATACTCTTCTTTTTATTATTTCATCTCAAAATATATATATATATAGCATTGACAAGGCCTGTAGTTTTTTTATTCTTCAATTTCATTCTAACTTGAGTTCCTTTTCTTCTAGAAAGGTACTAAATCACGGCTCAGATGCGCTCTAATATTCGTACCTATCGTCAAGCGAGGATGGAAATTGAAGACACTTGCACCCGTATTGCTACCATTGAAAATCAAATGGCACAAATGATGGCGATGCTCACCGATCTTTCCAACCAAGTTAAGAACTTTACTCCCGTCACCCCTACTACTGTGACAAATACCCTTACTACTCCTACTAATATGCCGATGGTGTATTCTACTGAGAAAGGACTTGCTGAAGGGGTCCCCACTGCTATTCCTATTGTCATCGACCTAGAGGCACCATCCAAAGAAATCCTTGCTGTTCATCTAGACGAAGAGGGTGCAAGACGCCTCATGAAAATGGAGGAACGCCTTTGCATGCTGTAAGGCTACCAACTCCAGGGGTTCGACATGCTATCGCCCTTCATTAAGGTGCAAATCCCGGATTTCTACAAAGAGCCAAAATTCTCAAGAAAATTCGATGGAACTGGGTGCCCGAAGACCCATCTCAAATACTACTTCAGTAAGATGGCCTGATATTCTGACAACATTCTGTTGTTGATCAACACCTTTCAAGATAGCTTAATTGATACTGCTTTTACTTGGTTCATTGATCTCGACCTTGAGAAGATCCACACTTGGGAGGATCTCATTGATGATTTCCTCCAACAATATAAGTTTAATTCATCCCTCTTCCACGACCATTATCTCAACTACTTCCCATGCTAATTGAGTAGAGGCTCGTAGCTAAAGAGATCCCGAGAGATAATCCTTCCAAGTTTGCCGGTTTTGATATCACAAAGATATGTCACTATCATATGGGTGAACAAGGTCATAAGATGGACAGCTATTATGTCCTCACGACGAAGGTTCAAAATTTATTGGGCAAAAGGATTCTTTTTTTCAAAGATGCAGTCCCGAATGTCCAACAAAATCCTCTTCCAAATCATACCAAAACTGTTAACATGATATTCGGAGATGAGCATGAGAAACCTTTCATGGTCAATGAGTCGAAGTTGAATAAGTTACTGGCCCTGGCTAAGCGCTAAGAAAGGGGAGGTGATATCTCCCATGAAAAGAAAATCCATTGTCTCGCCAAGTTAGCCGACTTGGGAATCATTAAACCGATTAGTGAAGACACATCCGAGGAGTTACTAGTTGCCACATGGATTGACTTGTCTTCTCAAGATTTTTCCTATAAAGTCTAGCAAGATAATATGAGCTCAACCCAAGAATCGAAAGCTAATGGGTATGAGTCTGACTCAAACGAGTCTTTACTGACCCTACCTAGAGATCTTTATTCTGATGAAGATTCGAAACCTTCACGCAAGGCTTCCCACCTGACCAAAAATTATTAAGAAAGCTCGCAAAAGAGGTGAAGTCATCAATATTTTGGGTCAACCAAGTGGGAAGTACGACTACACGGTGAGATATAATTCTACCGTTAAGGAGTTTTACTTATCTGTCAACCATTATCTCTGACGGATAGGGAAGTGAGTTTGAGGATGAAGATGGTATAACTCTTCCAAACCTGACTCATAAGGAAGAACATTCTAACTCGGAAATTGAACACAAGACTTTGAAACCTAACCATGAGCTCATGAGGAAAGCTCGTGAGAATGGCAAAATTATCGATACTCTTAGCCAACCGAGTAGAAAGTATGACTTCATGGTGAATATTCACCTCTACCAAGTTTCTTTGTTGATCTTAAGATCATCATTCCGAGTGGATGGGGTGACGAATTTGAGAACGACAACATGGTTGCGATGATTCCCCTATTGTGATTGATTTATCCTTCTAGGATGGTACTTATAATACATAAGCAAGTGGGGTTGAACCTATTGTCTTTGACTTGCTCGTAGATGATCTCAAATCTATTCGGCTCTCAAGTTTCAAGTATGTGGTGATAGAGTTGCCACCAAGTAATGAAGCTGTCAATACGAAAATAGTAACAACATCCGATACCGATAATAAGGTTATGGAATTATGAGACTAATGAGATTGACGTCGTCATATGATTAGGTCAATACTATCCACCTCAAGAAAGTGCCAAGAAGAAAGAAGTGACTAATAAGGAAAAAAAGCAAATCTTCAAAGCTATCAAATCAAGTGAGTTCAACATTGTCAACCAATTAAGGAAGCTACCCACTCAAATCTCCTTGTTAGAGCTTTTCAAGTCTTCCAAGAAACATAAGAATTCACTCCTCAAAATGCTCAATGAAGTTCACGTACCTAAGACTACTGGAGAGGTACAATTGGAGTAGTTCGTTGGAGCTATACTTTTGAGAGATCATATCTACTTTTCTAAAAAGAATCTTTCACTCGAAGGATACACCCACTTAAGGGCTCTTTACATATTGGCTCTTCACTTTGATACAAGAATTTTAAGGGTACTCATTGATAATGGTTCTGCCTTGAACATTTGGCCGTTGTCCACACTTAATCAATTGGGCATTAACATGGATTGTGTTCGCACTTCTACGACTCCCGTCCAAGCTTTTGATAGCATGAAGAGGGAGTCACTAGGGGAGGTTGACCTTGAATTGATGGTTGGACCATTAAGTTCACACAAAATTTTGAAGTAATGGATATCCCGAGCAACTTTAGTCTGCTGTTGGGATGCCCGTGGATCCATGCTGCACATGCATTACCTTCAAGTTTGCATCAAATAGTTCTATTATTGTGGCTGGTAAGATGGTTACTGTTCATGCCGAGATGGAATTAAACATGCACTATGATGGTGCTATTCCATATGTGGAGCTCGAGGTGAAAGATGGGTTGAGCTTCCACTTTTTTGAGCTGGTTTCCATATCTCACATCCCTACTAGGGCCATCATGTAACATCCTAAAAATCGACCCCACTTTGGGATTTTATAAAATGGCGATGTTAGTCAAATGCCAAATCGACCCCACTTTGGGATTTTATAAAATGGCGATGTTAGTCGAATGCCTGGTCAGTACAAATGTTCCAAGCTATTTGTTCTTGGGAAAGTGGATTCTAGGGAGGCGCCGATAAGAAGCGATACGCGTATGACTCGCAATTTTGATCGGGAATGAACCCTTCAACCATGAGGACCTGGGCGGGAATGATATCCTCTAGTACTAAACTATTAGGGAAATTGAAATAAATCAATTTGGCAAAAGTACGAAGTAGGGTTGCCGGTGATTTCCGCATAGCTTTGATACAGACTACGAATGATGTTAAATCTAATCATTTTCATCTTGTACTCGGGATTATCAATTGAACCCCCGGATCACGTGACAATCGAGGGATGTCCCTGAATCGAGAATTGGTGTAAACGCAAATCAAAGAATGGTTGACCATGGGTTAAATGTGAGAAAAAGTTCTAAAGGGGCGCCCGATAATCCAAATTGTACTACGGTCGCAATCGACTTAATTTAGCCCCGAATTTAATCCAATTTTTGAGAATTGACTTCTCAGCGATGTCAGGACTAAATATTTGGACGTCGCCTCATTTATCTTTGGATTTTCTATTGGACTCGGAAGTGTCGGAAAAAGGAAAATTAGACTGGGTTTCGGGCCCATAGGTCAGCTGGCCCAAGACCAGCGGTCCAATGGGCCTTGCGCCCATCCAGCCCAGCCCAAGAGGGGCCCAAGCTAGCCTAATTCCTTCTCCCTTCTTAGCCCATGGGCTTCTCTTTTGGCCCTTTTCCTTTTTCCCCAAGTGGGTTTTGTTTATGCTTTGTTTTGGCTTGTTTTTGACTGGTTTATGAAACAAGTGGCAAGCCCACTTGCCTTGGCTTCTTGATCAAGTCTCCAGCCCCTTTCTCTCTCCTCCTTTCTCCCAGCTCAGCTGCCCAACTCCCCCAACTCTCTCTCTTTTCCTTTTCTCTTCCTTCCTTCTCTTCCTTGTCTGTTTTCGCTGTTCACCGCCAGAAACAACCATCGCCGTCGCCACTGGAGCTGTTGCCATTGCCCAACGTGGAGCCGCTAACGTCCAGAAGCTAGCCGCTCACCACCGGCCGCCCCTGGTCACCGCCGGCCACCCGTTCGGCCCTTTCTCCGCCGCTGCCCTGCTTTCTCCTGAATAGTGCACCGGCACTGTTTTGGCCGGTTTCGGCTGCCGTTCATCGTCCGTTGCCATCCCCAAGCTAACCTCGCATAGCCCTCGTTCTTACCTTCGTGTCGATGTCGCTAGAATCTCGATCCAAGTAAGTTAATTTCATAATCCTTGTTTAGGGGTTAATTTTGCTTGGGTGGTTAGTTAGATTAAATTTGTGTTTGATTAATGTGGATTAGTTGGTTAATTATGCTTATTAGTTTAGGGCTGACTAGTGTTAGTTAAGTGACTATAGTTAGTGATAAAGTAACATTGGTTAATTAAATAAAGTAACTAAGGTTAATTAGTTAATCATGGTTAGGTTAATTGAGGTTAATTTAGTAACCATGGTTAAGTTTATTAATTTTTATTATTTGATTAATTTTCAGACAAGTTACTGTTCACGGCACTGCTCACGCGGCACTATTCACACATAAGAGAAAATTAATTAGAATTCGATTCGTTCTTGATTGTTATGATTTCTTGAAGTGTCAATTATTAATTATTCCCAAGCATTATGGGGAAATGCGTGATTGATGACTGATTGGAATCGAATTTGCTCGGTTTATCGAATTTCTTCATGAGTAATTGGACTGTATTATTGTACGTGATTGTTAATTGTTGTCGTATTTCATTATACGTGTGCCAATTGTAATATTATGTTGCGTGAGCACGATTTATGTTGCATTCATGATCAAGCAAAAGCAAAGATAAGAATGAACCGCTTGATGATGTGTTGCATGGTTAGATTAAAGTTGATAGCTTGGTATAGCCGGATGACCACCAATTCTTCAGGGTTGTGCCGTGGCTATTGGGTCACCTGACAGTGATCAGATGCGGGGCTATAGTAGTGGGCGGGCCCTATGCTCATTCAGGAATGCTGTCGGTGGGGGATAGCCCATGACGTCATCGTGGCTCAAGGAAGAGGACGATGCCTGGTCTACGATTAGTTGACCGCCAACCACAAGGTTGTGCCATGGCCTTAAGGGTCGTAATAATCGGAGCACATGTGGGCATTGAGATATGAGAACGTTTGTGCAATGCTCTGATTATTTGCATGTCTTCCACTGTTATTGTGAGATGGTCAACAGTTTTTGTAGGTCACGTGTGCCAAGGCCAGGTAGGATCGCTAGTGGTTGTGTCTGTTTATTAAACTATTTTCTACTTTCGTTTCTCTTTCAATTGTGATAATTGATGAATTAGGTTGTATGTTAAACTCTCAAGGCAAGCGACGTTTCTAATCGGGGCTTAGGACTTTAATTTGCTGAGTTTATTTCAACCCGTTGTGGTTAACTTTTGCAGGCCCTAGATGACGCAATACTTGGTACGTTTCGGTGTCCCGGTGGACATGAGTACCACCTTTTACTACGCAACCAGCATTGGTCCGCAATTTTGTGTATGAGCACCACGTTACCACTGTCTAGGTGGACGAGGGGTTGAGAGACCATTAGGCACCCCACGTCTTTAAGGCGTGGTTCATTAAGATGGGAGGTATCTTGTACGATCCTCTCCGAGGCTTCAACGGACCGGTCCCTTCTGTGGGGCCAACAAATGAGGTTTGGGATCCAATGGATATGGATCCCCGTAATGGCGAGCTTTCAGACCCAATGACTAGAGAGCCCGACCCTTCAGAGGATAGCGAGTAAGCAGCTATGGCCTATTTCCCCTTTTTGATGAGCCCCTCCTCCACTTGTTCAATAATAGGTTAGCTAGGCCGATCTCTTTTTTAGTAGGCCTTAGCATATCGCTCATAGTAAGGCATGTATATATTTGCTGGTGTCAAGCTAACTTTCAGATAAATAAAATAGTGTTTGTCTTTCCTCTGCTGTTGTTGATGCTATTCCTGCTATTTCTGTTTTGAGAGTTATTCATTTCTGCATGTGCTTAACTATCAGATAAAATGAATTGGTCGACGACAGTGCCTGGGACATTGTACAGTTAGACCTCAAATGAAATGGGGTTGCCGCGAGTTTGAGAGTTGGGGCGTGATAACCCCGTCGATTTTGGTATCAGAGCCTGGTTGATTGATGGAGTGATAAGGTGCGATGAGTCTTGCGATGGTGCGTGAGGATAGTTAGTAGGAAAGATAATTTCTTTGTTTGCATGTGATTGATTGCAGGATCCTTCATGGTTCTTTATTTTAGGGTTGTCTCATTTTCTAATTCCATGTTGGGGAATTGGAACGCAGGTTAGGAGAGTCCTACTAGATGAGTAGTCCGGATCAGAGTACCCCTAGTTTGAGGACCCTAGGTTAAAGAGGTTAAAGGAGGAGGATGGTGCAAGACCTGACCGGTGCAAGGGAGGTAGCATCAGAAGATCCATGGATAAATGGGATCATGAATGCCCTTGAGGCTTTGATGTATCAAAGACGCTCAAACTCAAGCCATTGTCATCCGCTTCGGCATTGCAGCTACTCCTGTAGCTAGGCTTGGGACTGGTAACTGGCCTATGCATTAGTTGGTGGAGCAGTTCATGAAGCTGAAGCTACCTAAGTTTACTGGGGCTAGTAACCCTAAGATAGCGACCCTCTACGTACGAGAGCTGGAAAAGACATTCACCTTACTATAGTGCTTTGAGGAAGAAAAGGTGATCATGGCGGTTTACCAACTGCAGTGTAACGCCGACACTTGGTGAGAAGCTACCCAAGGATGGGTATTTCCCGAGGATACAGCCAGGGCGGAGGATACCTTCAGGGAGGCTTTTCTAAGTAAGTACTTCACACACTGCGCGAGAGAGCAGAAGCTGACAGAATTTCAGAGGCTGCGTCAGAATCAGATGACAATGGACCAGTACGAGACCAAGTTCACAAAGCTGTCAAAGTACGTGCCTGGGATGGTCGAGCACCAGTTGGATAAGGCTAGGAGGTTTTAGGATGGACTAAAGATGAAAATCATAGACCACTTGATGTCTATGAACCTGAAGGATTACAATGAACTGTATGAGAGAGCTCAGATGATTAAGAAGCATATTGCAAAGAAGGCAGCAAAATTTGGACCGTGGTTCATGTTTGGCAGGGATAATCGTCGGTTTGGAAAGAAACCGATGGCGGGAGAAAGGTATCATCTTCCGTTAATAGAAGGGACAATGTGGGGAAACCGTTGCCAAGTTCATTCGGAGGATGCCGAATATGTGGCAAGAGGAATGGAAATGCCCCGTGTCCCCCTCTAATGGAAGCTTGTTTCGGGTGTGGTCAGGTGGGCCACTAAGTGAGGGACTACCCACGTTGGCCCATGATGCTATCCGTGCCATGACCACCAGTCGGACCGTCAGTTAGGAACATTCAGTAGGACAATCAGTACAAACCCCCGGCACGGTGTATGCAGTCATGAGGAAGGAGGCGGAGGACATGCCTGCCGTGATTCCAAGTATGATATCTCTACACGATCATGCTACTTATGTGTTGTTTGATCTAGGAGCCTCGCACTCCTTTATTGCCAAATGGTTTGTAGAATTAGTGGAACTAAGACTAGAGCCGTTGGAAACGATTTTTGTTATTTCTACTCCGTTAAAGGATTCAATTTTATCTGCAGTGGTTGTGCTACTTGTAAACTAATTATAGATGGTCGGAAAGGAAAAATTGATTTGATTGTTTTAGCGATGTATGACTTTGATGTCATTATTGGTATGGATTGGTTGATCAAGCAATGAGCTACTATGGATTGTTGGAGGAAGAGAATCCAATTTAATCCAACTTGAGCTAGTAGTTTCCAGTTTGTATGGGGTCATGGAGGGTCCTGGATTCCCTTGATTTCTTCTTTGGAAGCAACTAGGTTGTTGGGGTTAAGATGTTGAGGTTATTTGGCGTCTGTGAGTGATACGTCGAAAAAAGGACCAAACCTGGAGGACATCGCAGTAGTAAGAGATTATCCTGATGTCTTTCTAAAGGAATTGCCAAGACTACCCCCAGCCAGAGAGACGGGGTTCGTAATCGAGTTGGCTACTAGGATAGAACCAATCTCGAAAGCTTTGTACCGGATGGTTTTGTCAGAATTGAAGGAATTGAAGGTGCAGATGCAAGAATTATTGGACAAAGGTTTCATTTGCCCAAGTGCATCACCTTGGGGAGCGCCAATCTTATTCATTAAGGAAAATGACAGTTTGTTGAGATTGTGCATTAACTATCGGCAGCTTAATCAAGTGACGATTAAGAACAAGTACCCACTGCCGAGGATTGATTACCTTTTTGACCAACTCCAAGGAGCGTTGATGTTCTCTAAGATAGACCTAAGGATGGGCTATCATCAATTGAGGATCCGTAAGGAGGACATACCAAAGACAACTTTCCGTACTCGCTCTGGTCATTACAAGTTTACGGTAATTTTGAGTCTGGATGAAGCAGACGGAGAAGCATAGAAAGTTTCTAAGTCGGAATGAAGCAGACGGAAGACTGTACCAGACTTAGATTTAAGTCTGACCGTACCAGACTGAGATTTTGAGTCTGTCCGTACCAGACGCAAATTTTGAGTCTGACCATACCAGACGGAAAACCCGAGTAGACACAGATTCTGAATCTGACCATACCAGATGGAGAACTTGAGTCTGTCAGATTCAGAATGGAACTACAGGATCAGATCACCAATGGTTATATGATTTTCACTTACCATATTTATATTGATCAACAAGATCAATCATCAAACAACTTCCAAAGAAGGATGAAACACTTATGGAAGCCCGGATTCGATTGTATGGGCGAGCGAGAATCCAAGGGGATCCAATCTACCTCCAACGGTCAAAAAGACTTACCTTATGAAGTCTGTCCAAGAAAGGAAAGGGAAGACTAATCTCTCACGGAAAGAGCCAACGGTCGAGTGTGGCTTGGAGAGTATATAAGGAGAGGATGCGACCAGAAGAGATAGAGAGGATAAATATATTCCAAGGCTGATTCAATTCTTCAACTGTTGTCTGAAAAAGAGCGTAATTAAGTGATCTTAGTGAATTACCAAAAAGAGTGACTTTGTGAGACATATCATCACCAAGTGCTAACACTCAAGAGTGTGTAATCACCTTTGATCACATAGTGAAATCTAGCCTATTGGCTGATCGCCTGGAGAGTGGACGTAGGCTTGTCAAAAGCCGAACTACTATAACTGTGTTTGCAATCTTCTCTACTCTCTCTATTTAATTTCTGTTTGCGGATTGCAATAAATCAATATTACTTGCGCGTAAACTTCCTCTACACCTATTCACCCCCCCTTTAGGTGTTAATACTAGCTACATCAATTGGTATCAGAGTCTCGTGCTCAGTATCTTGAAGTGTTTATTACTTCAGAGCTAAAGATCTTTCATGGCTAGTATTTTTTCACCAGTCGATTGAGGACGAAGCATCACCCAGAACCACCTTACTTTGATGGGAAAGAGTACAATGTCCGGAAAAACAATATGAAGGCATTCCTAAGATCTAAGGATCTTTGGAATGGGATGTTGTTGAGAAAGGAATCAATCCTAATGTTGTAGCAGCATCTACTAGAAAAGAGGATGGCGAAATGCTTCAATCATCTCTGTTACTCTATCTCAAAAGAGATAACAAAAAGAGAAGCTTTAGATGCAAAGGCTATCTACTCTCTTTACCGTGCTTTATCTCCTAATGAGTATAATCGAATTTCCTCTTGTGAAACAAATGAAGGAAGTATGGGATAGGTTGCACGTTACCTATGAAGGGACTCGATCGTGTAAAAGAGACCAAAGTAAATATTTTACTTGGTCAATATGAATCCTTCAAGATGAAACAGGGGGAGTCCATAGGAGATATGTTCAGCAGATTTACTGATATAGTAAATGGGCTTGCATATCAAGGACAACCTGTCCCAGGACCAATGAAGGTCAACAAGCTCTTGAGAGGATTATCGAAGGATTGGAACAACGTCAAGACTTCAATCCGCGAGATGTTGAGGATTTCGCCTTTATCTGTTGATGAACTTATTGGAACTTTGCAATCTTATGAAGCGGAACGTATAAATGATGAAGATCCAGAAGGTAAGAAGTTAATTGCTTTAAAATCTAATGCTGATTTTAATGAGGCAGATTTTGAGGAAGATAAAAAGGATAATGATGAGGAGATGAGGTCGTTGATCAAAAAATCTGAACACCTTGTGAGAAAAAGAAGCAATTCGAAATGGAAGAAGTCCACAAAGAAAGCCGAGACATGGAGTGACATCGAGTGTGAATCCAGCGATGATGAGGATTTATGCTTAATGGCGGGCATTGAATTTGAAGAAGACGAGGTAACATGTTCAAATCTTATTCTTGATGATGATGATCCTTTTGAAGAGTTATGCGCAGAATATAAGAAAGCGTTGAAGAATATCTCTAAATTGAGAGAGAAAAATTCTACAAATGAGACAAGGATCGTTGAGTTGGAAAAGGAGAATTCTTTTGTTAAGGAAGAGAAAGATTTTTTGCAAAAGGAAAATGATTCCTATAAGGAAGAAATTCCGAAAATTTGCAAGAAATTTTCTATTGACTCAAAGACATTGGAGCATGTCCTCTCCATACAAATGCCGTACTACAACAAATCCGGTCTCGGTTATGAGAAGGACAGTGAGATCAATAATGATTTTCAAAAAGTAAATGAGAGATTGCGGCACAAACCTTTGATCCACCATTATCGAAGTCATTTTGGTAAGCAATTTGTGAAGCTTATTGGATCTCAATATTTTAATTGCTCGAATTGTGGTGATCATAATCACTTTAAGCAACAATGTCTACTTGATTGGAAGAAATCCAAGTCAATCAATTGGAAATTTGATGCTTCCTCTAACCGAAATGGACCCAAATTCATTTGGGTACCAAAGAAAAGATACGTTGTTTTCTTGCAGGTAATAAAGGTAAGGAAGTGAGAATTTTTTTGTGCATAATGTTCTTTCTATGCTCCGAGTTGATTTAGATATTATAATAATTATATTCTATAATTGGTTATATTGAAGGAAGAATCGTGTGATATATTTTTGGTAGTTTTGTGAGTTGGAATTTGATACGTGATTAATTTAATATCCTACTTAGAGATAATCATGATTATTTGATCGGATTTTAAGCTCTCTTATTTTGTTATATTTTGCAAAGAGAAATTCTATTTTACGAGATATTATCATGCGAGATATTTTCCCTTGAATTCTCTTTTGTGTCGAGCTTGGAATGAATATTTGAGTATCTTTGAAGATTTCCTATTTGTGCCCTAACGTGAAAAAGGATCCAAATTCATGGATACCGAAAAGGAAATGAGTTCTTTGCAGGGAATTATACAAGGGAAGTATGTTTGCAGTCTCTGCATATCACGGTATAATCAAATGACATATTTAGGCGAAGATCGACAAGGATCGTCTTTAATTCAATGGTATATTTTAAATATATATACCTTGGGTAAGGAAATAAAATATTTCATATTTATCATCCTGCTTTCCAAATTTATACATCAATTTTATGGTTCTAGATGATTTTGATGACTCACGTGTGATTTATATTGCAAAAAATCTCTTGTCAGATATTGCACATTTATATTACTTGATTTGGCATGTGATAAAAAATTTACTTCGTTTTTGCATATTGCATCAATAATATCTTTTTGAAATTTATGCTTAGGGAAATCCCTTTAATCTTGAAAGATATTGTTGTATTTTGGGATTCACTTGCTATAATCTTAAGAGATATTTTATATCAGGCAAGTTTGATCCGCAAATTGAAGGAAGGTATGTGCGTGATATTTTCTATAATTTGCAAAGATTATTATCTATTTTGCAAGGATTTGCAGGTGGCAAAAAAATCTTTCCATATGAGGTTGGGAAAGCTTGATCCGAAATTATGGAGATTTTATACTATTTTCGAAAGCTCAACTCATTGCACAAAATTCTCACAAATTATTGAAAGTGCATTTGTGCAGAAAGTTTGTTAAGTTTGTGCAGATTAAATTTGAGGCAAGCTTGATTGAAGAAAACAAACTTCTACCTCAAATTTCAAAAGCAAGAGAATAGTGCAATTGTCATTGCTACAAAGGAAATAAAGGGATGACATTCTATTCAACGTGCTCAAGTTGCGATAAGTATTATCTCAAATACTGTCATGAGGACAGGGGGAGAAAGTAAATATAAAAAGAAATAGAGAATCGTGATCATTTCAAAAAGGCAACAAATTGAGGGGGAGCATTGACCAAGTATGGTAGATTTTTTGAATTGATCTTGACCTTAATTATTATGGAAGGAAATGGTAAATTCTATTCTACATAATTTGGTAAGTATATCATCCATTTCCATCACTTTTTGTCATTAGTAGATCACTTGATTATATTATCATTTTATTAAGACAAAAAGTTCGTGATCATTGGCAGATTTTTGTTGATATATATGAGCTATATTGAATATTCTTTATGTTCGTATCAACATGATATTTTTAAAGTTTGTGTTTCATGCCTAATACATTTTTAAAGATATTATGTGAATTTATTCTCCACGTGACACCCTTTTGTATTGTTATCGCTTTTTGATTATGTCAAAAAGGGGGAGAGAATATGTATATGCATATGTGCTAATTGGTTTATATTATTTAGTGCATAACATTAAGCTGCAATTATTTCTATATATTATTTTGCTCAATTTATCAACTATCTTCTATTTTATAATCTCCTATTTTGAATGACATTCATTGAATATATAAAATTTTGGAGATTGCATTATGTGCTTATGATGCTTTGATTTATCAATATATTTAAAAGCATAATTGCACATCTGCATATTCAGAGATTGTTTTGTCATCATCAAAAAGGGGGAGATTGTTAGGGAAATCCCTTATGATGTTTTAAAGATGACAAAAAAAATCAAAGGCTACTAACGCGTTTATTGAGTAACTTGGTGAAAGACTCACAAGCCGCTATGCAGATGATGGAAAGCTTCTGAGTCTGGATGAAGCAGACGGAGAAGCATAGAAAGTTTCTAAGTTTGGATGAAGCAAACGGAAGACTGTACCAGACTTAGATTTAAGTCTGACCGTACCAGATTGCGATTTAAGTCTGACCGTACCAGACTGCGATTTAAGTCTGACCGTACCAGACTGAGATTTTGAATCTGTCCGTACCAGACGCAAATTTTGAGTCTGACCATACCAGACGGAAAACCCGAGTAGACACAGATTCTGAATCTGACCATACCAGACAGAGAACTTGAGTCAATCGATTCAAAATGGAACTACGAGGATCAGATCACCAACGGTCATATGATTTTCACTTACCATATTTATATTGATCAACAAGATCAATCATCAGACAACTTCCAAAGAAGGATGAAACACTTATGGAAGCCCGGATTCTGATTGTATGGGCGAGCAGAATCCAAGGGGATCCAATCTACCTCCAACGGTCAAAAAGACTTACCTTATGAAGTCTGTCCAAGAAAGGAAAGGGAAGACTAATCTCTCACGGAAAGAGCCAACGGTCGAGTGTGGCTTGGAGAGTATATAAGGAGAGGATGCGACCAAAAGAGATAGAGAGGATAAATATATTCCAAGGCTGATTCAATTCTTCAACTGTTGTCTGAAAAAGAGCGTAATTGAGTGATCTTAGTGAATTACCAAAAAGAGTGACTTTGTGAGACATATCATCACCAAGTGCTAATACTCAAGAGTGTGTAATCACCTTTGATCACATAGTGAAATCCAGCCTATTGGTTGATCGCCTGGAGAGTGGACGTAGGCTTGTCAAAAGCCGAACCACTATAACTGTGTTTGCAATCTTCTCTACTCTCTCTATTTAATTTATGTTTGTGGATTGCAATAAATCAATATTACTTGCGCGTAAACTTACTCTACACCTATTCACCCCCCTCTAGGTGTTTATACTAGTTACATCACTTCTCCCTCAACAATGACCCAGCACAGAGCCGAGCTCCCGTGAAGCCGTCGTGTTCCTCTTGCCAGTGAAGAGTCGCCTCTGTTCCGCGACGGGAAGCTACTGCACCGCAAGCCATCGCCTTGCTGTTTTGGTGATGAGCGAGCTGTGCCCGACTTCGCTATCGTCCGCCACCCTCACAGACTCGAGCTGCGTGATTCTGTCCAATCCACATCTCTCTCTCAGCTCGGGTTAGTTTTAGTTTCGATTTGTACTTTTCTTGCTCTCTCTCACTCGATTTTGTTTGATTCAATGGCAAGTGCTCTGGGAATGGACTATGTGTTTGTCGAGAGCTGAGCTTCTGAGTATGGCAACGCAATCTTGTCAAGGTGGCCGATCAAGCAGTGGCGGGTTCGGAAGATAGCTGACATGACGACTTCAGGTGCTTGTTCAGTCTTCTTGTTATCATCCTCCCTAAAATCATTGCATTGGTCAAGGAAAAGCATGGTGTCTTGTGCTCTGCAATGCTTTGCCGTGTAGGCATCTTAATTGAGTGCTTCAGGGGTCAATCAGCAACTTTCTTATTTGGAAAACGAAGTCTATCATTTTATATATCAGCAAGTACATTTTTGGCTGCTGTTAACCTCTTGAGAGGGAGTTGTGCTCTGTTTTTAGTATGATTAGAAGCTTAAAGGGTAGCCACATCGCGGGGGTGAACATGGAACTTCACTTCAATTTTGCTGCACTCCCATCGTGACCTGCCCTTTGGTGCCTTTGAACTTACTAAACTATCGCCGCAGAAGGAGTAAGGGAAAATTTAAGTTCAAGGTGATCATATGCTCAAGTCGTGCCAAGTCTTGAGTCCAAATTCGATGATTTTTACCATCTTCGTCTCAATCAAGTCATGTTATCTGTGAAATCATGTTAATAATTGCTGTCCTATCAAGGTAGACTAATCTTAAATCCCTAACACTAGTCAACATAAGCTCAATGTCAGCGGGGATTTGTGGGTGATTGACCAGAATGTGTTGAAGGACACCATAGATGTGCCATGGGCAGGAGAGCTCAGCTTCAACTGTACACAGCTGGACCACCTGGATGAGTTCCGGAGGATGAGGCAGATCAAGGCAATTGTTCAGTCATATGATCCTCCTCACATCCTTGCAGGTGGCCTCAACTTCAGATTATTCCATCTCAAGATGGATGGACATTGCCAAGGTAAATTGAAGAAAAAGAAACATAATTTCTTTTTTCTGGAAAAATCCTTGATAAAAAAAAGTTGCCACTTTTCTTCTCTTTGTGTACTTCTGAAACTATGTATGTTGCTTTCTTTTGTAGTATTATGAGGACATGGGGAAGCCCACACCAAAGTTGAAGTAACCAAGTTCTTGAAGGGGAAAGATTACATTGATGCAAAGAACTCTGCTGGGGATTGTGAGCCTGTGGTCATCATTGCCAAAGGCCAAAGTATGTGTTCCTTGTCCTACCTAGCTCACACACCTCCATTAAAAAGAAAAAGAAACACTCCCAATGACTCTTCTTTTTGCACTTCCTTGTTGGTCAAATTAGGAGGATTACGTTATTGTTTTTTCGTGAATTAATGTAAAATTTGAAGCCATATAGGATATCATGCGGTTCTAAAATAGGTTATAATGAAAACAGGGTCAACCCTGTTCCTGGACCGGAAAAACATGGTCGGGTCCAAAACATGGTCCAATAAAAACATGGTCGGGTACAGGGTCCAAAAAATAGGAACCGGTTATAACAGGGTTGGGTACAGGGTCCAGGTCTGGACCCTACCCGCCCTGGACCCGATCACCCCTAGAGGGCCTCATCAATGCCATTAATGGCTTGGCTCAAGTCCCCAAAAAACATGACATCATCTTCTCTCTCTTCTTTTGACTTTTCTTCAAAATATCCAAGGGCATTTTGGTCATTTCGGTCATTTCCACCTTGCACAATTCCCAAACTGCCCTTGGGCTAAAAATGAAAGGCGGGCCTAGGAAACGGGCTGGAAAATGAAGAGGAATGGGCTCGCTCATTTGTCTCGGTCTTCCACGGTAGCTGTCCCACCTTAGGCGTGAGGCCCACACTGTTCTTGCCCAGCCCACGTCCTCGTAGACTCGTTTCCTCAGTCCGTAAATCCCTTTCCCAAATACTCAGTTCAACTGGCATTGTCAACTGTCGAGGAATCATCGTCCAAAAGTCCGTCCCAGACGTTCCCGAAAATTCGAAGTCCAATCTTGGATTCACATGCCTTGTCAATTTCGCCCAAATGCCATTTTGAAATTACTCAAACTGACAGGCGGCTTCGAGAACTCACGTGTAACCGACTCGTGCCAATTCATGTTCAAAACTTCTCGATACATGGACGTCCTTGACTACGTGAAATTGTGAAGGATCGATTCTTATTTCAAAGTATACGATTATCAAGGATCGGCATAGGGTCATTCGCAGGTTCAATAACAATAGAGGGAATCACCCGTCGTCCCAGTATACTCTGTCCGCGAATCGACTTCTAGTCGTTCCTGAAATTGGCTTGCATGACTACAGGATCGTCCTTACACAGTCTCACTGTTGAGTCGTTTTCCCAGGTCAAGTTCTTTAGTCGCACGAGTTCTATCCTCATTAGCCTTTCCCCTCAAGGTCAGTATCTCAGGAGTAATCAGTTTCGAGTGAGATCAACCAACAATGCATTGGCGAAATTCACGTTCATTCATCCCTCAAAGGGTTCGAATTTCAGGACGTCACATTTAAGATGGGTCATAAATGTTTTTATTGTAATGGAGCTCAATTGAAAAATGGATTATAAATGGGTCTATCTTAAACCCATGTATAACCTACTACTTTTCAATTTCTTTTGCTTTTTCTCTTCTTCTTCATTAGCGGATCGTTGGCGAGGCTCAAGCTTGCTAGATTCCAACAAGATTGAGCCTCGCTAGGCTGTGGAAAGGCTCCACCTCACCTGATCGGGGAGAGGCTAGAGCTTGCTCGATTAGCCTCAAGTGAGCTCAAGCCTTACTAGATCCGGCGACTTGAGGGGAACTCAAATCTCGCCAAAGGTCACTGGGGCGTCAAGTGAGCTCGATGGCCTTGCCTAATCAGGTGAGGCTCGAGCTCACCTGTGGCTAGTCGTCACCCGCGGCGTGGCCAGCGATCGGCCAATTTTATTTGTGTAGGTGTTGGCGTAGCACGTGCGAAAATACCCAATTTTATTTGTGGTAATGTTAGCCGTAAAAAAATACCCAATTTTATTTGTGTTGGTGTTGGTGTTGGTGTAGCACCTGCGAAAATACTAGTTAAATTAAAACTAATACGTAAACCAACTCAACACATTCACACATTCTCTTGATTTTACGCTTGCCTTGGACCATTTTGGACGTAGTGGACTGGGTGGCAGAAAAGGACATTCATACAGTTCACCATGGAAAAAAGAAATATACATAACCATCTTTATTCATCCCACGAGAAGTTTGCGATATCATCTCAATCATAATCAAATGTCTAACTATTAAGAACCTTTGTAGCACAGGTTTTTCCAGTGCCAAAAGTTTTAGGGATTCCATTTTTCACATTCCGAGTTGCGGAAACACGGACCATCAGGTTTAACATACCAAAGACAATTGCCACATCGTTCAAAATCTCTCTTCTCAACATATATATCAAAATAATGAAATGCACCGGGCCATTGAAAGCTGCAAAAGAATAAAGTGTTGCCAAAAAAGCTGGGTTTGAACGAAAATTCCCACGTGAAACCACCATGGATCTGATGAAAGCCGAGATCATCATCTTTAGATTGACAGTGAACAGTAAGTAGCGGTGCTCCTGGTAAATTATTGAGGATTGTGACTGTAGTCTCTCCAGAAGCTTCGGAGCTAGCTTCTAGGAAGACAAGAATGATCATGAACACCATGAAAAGTTTAATTGACAAGTTCATGTTCGTAAATTTTGTGATTTTGTTTTGGATTATGAATATAGAGAAGCATGGTGGAGCAAACTATTTAAGGAGTATAAAGATGCTTCATTTGGTAAGTCAGAAGCAAGAAACATGTGCGTGGACTAGACACCTATTAAGGCATTAAGATAACATTGATGAGGGCCACATTTACATATCTAGTTTAGGAAAATGTTGTTTTCTTTACAGCTGTACTGCTAGCAATTTACCTATTAAATACCTTGAGAAGCTATTTAATTGGCATCTCCCACATAAACAATCTTGATGTGATGCCAGCTATACTGAGTGCTTGCTATGGAAAATTCATCCAAAACTCCAACTATGCCTTTATTTTTAGTGATTTGGAAAGGGATTAATGACAAATATTTGAGAAGGAACAAATGAAAATTATACGTGTTGCGAGCATGTAGTAAAAGTCCAATACCTTCACTTGGGGGAATTGACAAGAGAGAACCTAAGTTCGAACCTGTCAACATATCCAATTGGACTTATCTTTACTCAGAAGTTTTAACCAAATGACCTATAGGACAACTATGATATACGACCGCTCAATACCGCATCAATTTTTTTATGTGGGACTTGTCTAACGCAACTCATGCGTGTATCATAACAATCTCCTTATCACATGTGAACTTCATTGTTAGGTTTGGTTTCCCTTAATTTAGGTATCTATCTATATCAACTTATCTCAATTTAAATTTCTAACGCCCAACTTCATCCTTGGTCTCTTTCTTTGTACCGAACCATGAAGTTTGCTTTCAGGCTCGCATTTCTACAACACAATGGTCACGTGTCTAAAAATCACATACTTCGGTGTTGGGTTTACTTTCCCTTAATACGGTTATCTTTCTATATCAACTCCATCTCAATTTAAATCTCCAACGCCCAACTTCGTCCTTGGTCTCTTTCTTCAGACCAAACCATGAAGTTTGATTTTGAGCTCAGTTTGCTACACCGTAACGCTCACTTGTCTGAAAATTGCATTGGTCACTAGATTCACCAAATACCCATATACGTTGGGAATGGGCCACCAATAAATCACCGACTTTGATACTATTTTTTGTGAGCGTATAGTGGAAGCCCAATACCTTTCACCTGAGGATATCGCTAAGAGGGTGAAAAAAGTTGGTCGTAGGAGTGGGAAAATGGGTCAATGACCCATATTTTAACCACATTTAATGTAATGGGTAGAAAATAGGTTAGGTGAGCTTTTAAGATGGGTCATAAATGTTTTTATTATAATAGAGCACAATTAAAAAATGGGACATAAATGGGTCTATCTTAAACCCATGTATAAGCTATTACTTTTCAATTTCTTTTTCTTTTTTTTCTCTTCTTCTTCATTAGCTGATCGTTGGCGAGGCTCAAGCTTGCCAGATTCCAACAAGATTGAGCCTCGCTAGGCTGTGGCAAGGCTCCACCTCACCTGATCGGGAGAGGCTAGAGCTCGCTCAATTAGCCTCAAGTGTGCTCAAGCCTTACTAGATCCGGCGACTTGGGGGAACTCGAATCTTGCCAAAGGTCGCTGGGGCATCAAGTGAGCTCGATGGCCTTGCCTAATCAGGTAAGGCTCGAGCTCACCTGTGGCTAGTTGTCAGTTGCTGTTGTGGCTAGCGACCAGCTAATGAAGAAGAAGAAGAGAAGAAATGAAAAAAAAAAGAAGAAACAATAATAAAAAATAATTAAAGATCGATTTTAAAAATATAGTAATAAAAAAATTATTGAAAGGGGTGCATGAGGAAAATATTTTCCTTTTAAACAATGAAAAATATCTTTTAATTTATCTTCAAGTTTTGATCGAACATCGGAAAATTTTATTGTTTTCTTTGAAAATTGGTTTTCCTAGAATAATAATTTGTTTTGATTATACGGGTTAAGTATAGTATGGATTGGATTGGATATAGGTCATCAAATTTGCATGGTATAAAAATGGGTCAAAACGGGTTAAATGGACTAATATGGGTAAGACCATTTTCAACCTGATTCGAACCCGATTCAACCCATTTGTTTGATGGCCCTAGTTTTTCGAAAGGAACATGAGTATTTTTTATCTTTTGGTAAATTGAAACAAAAGAAAAAAAACAAAAAATTAAGAAATAATTTTGAATAAAAAATGGGTCCGCAAAGGATAATATAATCAAATCGATGCGATAAGGGAATGTTTGAAGTTAATAAAGTGATGTAAATAGTATGAACCTTAATTATTTTATTTTATTTTGGTCAGATAGGAGGAACATTAATTAATTACAAATTATTTAAACTATCATATAATGTGCAGAAGTAAACTGTGTAAAGATATACGAAATGCGATATATGTGAAATGAGAAAAGAAAAACCTTTTAATATTTGAACCTTTTTTTTTTTGTATGAAAAGGTTGCTATTGTATAGGAAATTTTAATCTTAAAATACACAAGAGATAAATAAAGTTATTGATCTATACATTTGTCTATAAACATAATATTAATAAATCAAATAAATGTATAATATAGAAATAGATGATTGAGACTTTTTTTAAAGGAGGAATTCTTTTGATTTACATATATTACTGACAATGCAATATATTTTAATAAGATGCTTGAACTTAATTATATTTCGTTCATGTAGTCTTCTTTCTGCAATTTAGGAAAGAAATTTATGCACCCATTGTCTGGTCACTTTATAGGCTAGTGGTGGTTTGCCTAACCTTCAATTTTTTACATTGGACATGCAACTTTTTCAGGCATAATACTATAAAATCCTTGAGAATAAAAAGCAATAATTTACTTAGGAAGGTAAATTTTCCTAAATTCCATTCACCAAATCAATCCAGAATAGCATTACTTGTTAATGCATTCAAATTTGATTTGTAGCCCCTCTAGCTGATGTTGACATTATTTGCAAGCTTTATGAATTAGATGTGCATACCAACAAATAAGATTTTGAACTATTTTCTTCTTTCTTTCCTTTTCCCTTTCTTTTTTTTTTTTTTCAGTTAATACTACAAAAAACTCTAAACTAGTACACATGTGACAAATTTACTTCAAATTAATTTTTTGGTCACAAAAACTCTGAATTAGTTCACTTGTGATAAATTTAGCATCTGTTAGATTTCATTAAATTTTATGGTCAAATTGCTAAGTTAGATGATATATCGTTTAGAGTTTTACCTTCCTTTATCGTAGGTATACCAATTTGTGATTTTTTATTGTATTTATCCAATTTAACGAGAACTAAAGAATAGTATATTTGTACGAATATATTAATTTATGGTTTTTTTTGTCAAAAAATTAGTTTGACCTATTTAAGGAGTATAAAGATGCTTCATTTGGTAAGGCAGAAGCAAGAAACATGCGCGTGGACTAGACATCTATTCAAGCATTAAGATAACAAATATGAAGGCCACATTTATACATCTAGTTTGGGAAAATGTTGTTTTCTTTATAGCTGTACTGCTAGCAATTTACCTATTAAATACCTAAAGAAGCTATTTAATTGGCATTTCCCACATAAACAATCTTGATGTGATGCCAGCTATACTGAGTGCTTGCTATGGAAAATTCATTTAAAACTCCAACTATGCCTTTATTTTTAGTGATTTGGAAAGGGGATTAATGACAAATATTTGAGAAGGAACAAGTGAAAATTATACGTGTTGCAAGCATGTAGTAAAAGTCCAATACTTTCACTTGGGGGAATCGACAAGAGAGAACCCAAGTTTGAACTTGTCAACATATCTAATTGGACTTATCTTCACTCAAAAGTTTTAACCAAATGACTTATAGGACAACTATGATATATGACTGCTCAATACCGCATCAATTTTTTGATGTGGGACTTCTCTAATGCAACTCATATGTGCATCATAACAATCTTCTTATCACATGTGAACTTCAATGTTAGGTTTGGTTTCCCTTAATTTAGGTATCTATCTATATCAACTTATCTCAATTTAAATTTCTAATGCCCAACTTCATCCTTGGTCTATTTCTTTGGACCGGACCATGAAGTTTGCTTTCGGTCTCGCATTGCTACAACACATTGCTCACTTGTCTAAAAATCGCATACTTCGGTGTTGGGTTTACTTTCCCTTAATATGGTTATCTTTCTATATCAACTTATCTCAATTTAAATCTCGAACGCCCAACTTTGTCCTTGGTCTCTTTCTTTGGACCAAACCATGAAGTTTGATTTCGAGCCCACTTTGCTACACCATAATGCTCACTCGTTCATTGACTTTGATACTATTTTTTGGGAGCGCATAGTGGAAGCCCAATACCTTTCGCTTGAGGATATTGCCAAGAGGGAGCCCTAGTTTAAGCCCATCAACATATTAAGTTGGACCCACTTAATTGAAAAACTTAAGTCAATGAGTTATGAGCCAACTATGATAAATAAACTACTTAACACACCACTAATTCTTTAATGCGAGACTTCTTTAATACAACTCATACACACAACTCAATAATAAGGGTGCAAGATTGATGAACTATTGTTGGAGGTGGGATTTACAAATTGATTTGAGGGTTAATAGCACAACCCCCCCCGCCGCCCCAAAAAAACTATATCAACGGTTACCCCAAAAAAAATTTATGTCATGAAAAATTCTAAACTTGCCCATTGTGACACGAATACCTTAATTTTTTGTGTCATAAAAAAACTTAAACTTGTACTAGTGTAACAAATATACTTGGATGGAACCATAATAGATGATATATATATCACCTATGTATAAGTTTGGGTTTTTTTGTGACAAAAAATATTGGGGGTATTTGTATCACAATGAGTAAGTTTAGGTTTTTTTGTAAAATAAAAAAAGTTTGGAGTTTTTTTGTTACAATGAGCATAGTTGCTTAGGGTTTTGTGATATTTCCCCTTGATTCAATTATTTGGATTATTTGAGACCATGATTTGGTTTGTAATAACATTTTGTTGTGTATAGGTTACAAATTTTAGGATTATATGGGATTCTAATCACTTACTCGTGGAGAAAAAAAAGAGATTGTAATTTTAGAGTTGAAAGAGATATATTAAGTAGTTTTAATATCTCAGTTGTATTTATATTTCCTACCATATCTTAGGCTAAACTTAATTCAAAATCAGTTGCTCAAGATTATATGTTAAATACATGAAGAGTTTTTGCAGAAATTGCACCTAAGGTGGTAGTCTATGTGTAATCGTGGAGTTTCCTTCATTGTTTTGTCAGCAAGATTGATTTGTATACAAAACAGAAAGAGAAAAAATAAAATTAGGCAATTTCAAAAGAAAAGCCTTTTTTTTCTTATTTTATTCCTTAGTCTCTAGTAAGTTAGGAAGGCAAAAGAATAACCAAAGTGCTAAAACTTGGCATGAGGAGAGATTTAAGTGTCAAAAGTTACGAAAGGTATGCCAACTCCGGCAACTCCTCCCAAAAATCCTATATAGCAATTTTTTAATAATTTTTATTGCCTGCGTAGCTTGCTAGAAATCTACCTCAACTTTCCTTCACCCAAAACGATGTCGTTTTGGTCATGAGTTTAATTTTTAATATAAATATTAATTAAATAATATTTAAAATGAAATTAAAAAGCTATTGTATAGGGGGAGAAGCTCCCTTGCCTGTGGCTACCGTCTTGTCACTGGTGGGGCGGCAATGATGGACGGCGAGTCATCGACACTTGGGCGAGGACCGGTAATGCTCACATACTAGAGGCAATAGCAGACAGGCCCTTGCTAGATGCTAGGGAGGGCAGCAACTCTCTCCTAAATTTGGACAAGGGCACATGCGCGCCCTCAACCCATCCTGAGCGAGGGTCGCTGACCCTCTCACATATGTCAGTGGCCCTCACTCAATGCTGCCAAATCTCAAGGGCCGCTGGCGCCTGCAGGAGGGCCGACAACCCTCGTGACCATCATTGCGACCCCACTAATGATGAGGTAGCGACCACAGGTGAGGGGCTCCTCTACCTTTACTGTCTGCTTTTTTTTTATGTATATATATATAAATTTCTAAATATTATTTAATTAATATGAATGTAAAAATCTAATTAAGGCTAAAATGATGTCATTTTGGGCTTATCTAGCCATGTTAGTGCCCAAAATGACGTTGTTTCTATCACGCCCTGAACCCCAAGCACACGACAATCCTTTCACTTTGGTCAAATGAATGCAATGTCCCAAGACGTGTCACCGACCATTCTTTTTATCTTGCGATTACATGCCTACGGAAGCGAATCCACAAGACACCAAGTCATTCAAAGTAGGGATAGTAGAAAGACTAATGCAACAACAATAATGTTGTTTTTATTCTTGTACTAATTAACCCTAAGAACTTTATACATAAGCCCCTCAATCGGGCGACTTTCTCTATAGTCATCCAAAAATACTAAGCATGGTTAGTCTACTTCCTTCAACCATTAGGCACACAATCTTGCTACTCTCAACGATATGCTCCAGCATTGTTCGATCCATGGCGATATAGATGCCATAACTACGGACCTGAAAATGTTTAGCAACGACGATTGAGATATAAGCTCATTGAATTATCGCCCCAAACCTTAACTAGGACATCAACTCGCCTCAAGGTACCTATTGCATAATTAATTCACTCAAGCAGATCAATAGCAAAAATAATTCTTGTTTGCCTTAACCAACCACTCGATCTACCCGGTAACCTCGGAATAACAACTGACAAGTAATCGACTTGTAGGCAACCTTACCTGGTCATGGCATACTCTGCATGGTAAATACACATGCATATCACAATTAATGCATCTTGCATTCGCAACATTGCATTAATCAATCACAATCAAGTCGTATCGCATGCCATCTCACTTGGCCATTGCTAAACCCTACATGATACCAACTCAAGCATACCATAATCAGTGTAACCAATACATGCATAATCAAAGTACATCACAATATGTTTCGCATGCATCCCTGCATTCACACTTGTTCTGATTATTATGCCCTCACTAGGGCCACTGAACTCCCGTCGGCGTGTACAGTCGAACTCCCGTCAGTGTCTTCTCGCTTAGCTAGGCATCGCCCCGCCTCATTGAGCACGGCTACGTCTAGAACTCCCGCCCAGATGGCATTCTCGAAAGAGCATATGCTCGGCTTCTACCGCGACCTGCATCCGAACTACCGTCGGGATTTCCAATAAATCGAACTTCATCCCTCGACCTCTTGCCGAGGTGACAGGTTATATTATGTGACCACTCAAGCACTCCACAATAATCCATTTTGATTCATTTCCATGCTTTACCTAATGCATACATGATACATGCTCAACATAATAAATCACTACACATTTTTCATATAAAATCGCAAGAAATAATTGCACGTGGTCACATTTTATTTCAAAACCCGTCCAACTTTCATGTCTTATTATTAAAACATGCTATTCTCATTTTCCTTGCAAAACATAACATATATACGCTCGACACCTCAGGGTTTATCTTTTATATGCCCATGCAATAGTACACAAATGTCGATGCATAATTATTAGAACAATCAAGCACTCGACAAATTCAATCACACAATCAATACTTTATTGATCCAAGCAGCAATTCAACATGCTTAATTACGGACTCATCAAATTAGTCCCATAATTTAATTATAAATAATTAATATTATTCATAATTTAATTAATTAATTATTATTAAAATAATTAATAATAATAAACGAATTTAATAGTAATAAAAAGAAATTAATTCTTTTTAATAAAATAATACTAGTCGATTATCCCCCTAATCCTTAATCATCCTAATTAACCACCGTTAATTAGCACTAAGCATATTAACAAATTAATTAAAGTTAACCATAGTTAACTAACCTAACCATGCTTCCACCATAGTTAATCAACTCAACCCTAGTTAATTAACCCAACCTTGGTTAACTAACTCAACCTTAAGTTAACCTTAGTTAATTAATCCAACCTTGGTTAATTAACTAACCATAGTCCACTTTTGACTAACCTAATTATGGTCATCTTCTAACCACCTATCTTAACAATATTTAATCCTAATTAATCCCCTAACTAAGATTAACTATAAATTAATCTACTCCTAAGTAAGTTTGATGGACTAATCGAAGGATTAGAGTGTAAACTCACCCGGCGACGATTCCGATGACACGGGTGCGCAACGGCAGCGGCAAGGCGGACGCATGGGTGCCTTTGGTTCACCAGGACTAAACGGTCCGAAAACAGGTCTCAACCAAGGTGGATTGGACTAAGCTAGCTCGCGCAGGAAGGAGGCATGGTGGTTGCTTCAAGCTGTTGTGATGAGTGTCGACAACTGGACAGAGGGCGGCTAAGGTGATTAGGTTGTGGCTGGTTGACGGTGATGGGCGTTTGGCCTTAAACCAAAACCAAAAGGGAGAATAAGAGATGGGGTAGTGGTAACAGCGGCTCGAGTGGCTTGGATGGGCGAACGACAAGGCTCGTAGTGGTTCGACGTGCGATTGGGCAGCTGCTAGTCAGAGGTTGGTCCCTGCTCGACCCAACGAAGAAACTAGAAAGAATGAGGGCCGAGAGAGAGGATGAGGAGATGCTAGCTTTGCAGGTTGTAGGCGGCTAGGCGGTGACTCATGGCCAAGTAGCTTGATGGCAGTCTAGTGTGCAGCTAGCAGTTGGATTGAGCTATGGGGGTAGGCAAAACAAAGGTAGTAACGTAGTAGCAACTTGCCTAAAACTAGAGGAAATAGGAGAAAATGAGTGGCTGGTTTGGGTGATCATGGTCTAGTGCTCATCGGGGCTCTGGCAATGAGTCGGCGAAGTGGCAGAGCTGCGGCAATGGCGGCGGCGGTAGTTGAAGAGGTGACAATAGCAAGGAACACAACAATTGTCGTCGACTAAAGCAAAATGAAGAAGAAGAAGGCTAAAGAGGGGCGTACGTGCAAGAGAGAGAGAGAGAGAGAGAGGGGGAGATGTCAAAGGAGAGGGGGGCTGCTGTAGGTGAGTGGCTGGGCTATCCACTCACCCCATCACTTCTCTTTAAATTCCCAAAAACCCCAAGTCCCCTTTGCCCTTTTTTTTTAATAAAGATGGGGTAATTTAGTCTTTTCCAAAATTTGGACACACTTATTCCCAATTCTCCCTTGGTCCAAAAATTAAGAAGCGGGATGTCTCAATTAAAATTGTCAGCCCTACGACAATTTTTCGATAATTTTTAGGTTACCAATAAATTCGAGAATCAATAAGGCAATGCCTAATATTTTAGTCTCGACATCTTTGAAAGTTCTATACTGTAATGGTATCCATCACTTCTAGTGATGCCAGATCACTTCTGATCATGTTTAAACCATTTTGTTTTTGTTTCAAAAGGCCAAAATCCTTATCTGATCCCAATTTTGCAAGATCCAAAATATTTAAGGTTCAACTTTCCTTTCTTGCTAAATCGAAATGTCCTTATCATAGGTGACACCCTAAGGAAAACATGATTCCCTACTTGAAATTCCAAAGGCTTTAGTCCTTTATTTAGTGGTTTTGCCCTATCCGTAACCTATCTTGAATAGTCTTAATTGCATCCATTAGCTGCCAGATTATCTTTGAACCAGTGATCCCTAGTTCCTAGATCTCGTTCTATTTGACTGGAGTTTGACAAGCTAGATCATATTTTTGCTATACCACTCAAATAAAATTTTTTATCCCAAAAGCAGTCTCATTTTGCTCAGTCCATAGTTCTGCTCATTCCTACCCCCTTTGACTTCCTAGAAGCCTGCCGGGAGTCGTTTCTTGCTCAGGCCCTTTGGCCCTGGCAACCACTCTCCAGCCTCGTTGGATCAGTCGTTATAAGCATCATTGAACTACACATCAACTAGCAAAAGTCCCTTTTGGACAAGCATTAACTCATAAAGGTGTTATCCGTCCTAGCCTGTCCCATACCGAGCCTCACGGTCTTAACCTCGTCTGACGGTCTTAACCTCGTCTGAGCATCTCAGACTACAAAACCTTCATCTAACTTGTCAATCCATGATGTCGTTTCCACAGGATCACTCATCAATAAATTCGTTCCAACGAATTTCGCATCAGATCACCATATGATTTTCTCAAGTCCTCAATTCATTTCAACCACTTGAAGATCAGTGCAATCCAATTCTTATTTATTACACCAAAAGTTTTCAAGTACTTTTTCAAGTCTTTACTAACACCTCGAGAAGAAGTCATCAACGATATCATTTCGCCACATGTCCATCTAGCATCATGGGATCATTGATTCTTAATCCAACAAGGACAAAAATTCATTTCCTTAAATCCCAATCTTAATTGTCTCCCATAACAATCCACCATACTTGCAATGATGCCCTTTCACTTGCTGGCATGTTGAGCACTTAGCTAAATACTTGGCAATGTTTTCATGCCATTATATTCATAGTGTTGTCGTAATTTCTGGTACATTTTTGTACTACCCCTAGTGGATACTATAACAATTACTACGAGCTTTCAAAAAGATTTCCTCCATAAACTTAGCATTGTTGGACATGCACAATTGTCTGCAAAAATTCAAGATCCCATCCTCAGATACTTGAAAGTCAGGTTTCCTTTTAGTTGCATCTAATTGTAGAATCCTCTAGATTGCAGAGTCTGTATATTGCACTGCACTACCTTAATCCTAGTTTACATTTTGAGCTTTATTCTGAGAGTAGTCATTAGACTTGCAAGGTGGCTTACCTCAAATTTAAAATCTTAATCTCAAACTCCTTCTAGTAGGATCTATTCTTGAATCATCATTTGTGCAATCGATGACTTTCGATTAAGCACATATGCTACATTGTTAGCCTTACAACGCCGTCTAATTCCTTTGTACGACACATTGCTATAATTTTCATATCCTTTAGGATCATACAATTTTGTCAATACAGGTGCAGTAGTTAGCTTATGCTTAAGCTCTTGAAAACTATGTTCGCACTTATCTATCCATTCATCTTTACGTCCTTCTTTAGCAGTTACCTCAGAGACGTAACTATGGTAGAAAACATTTCTACGCATTGTCTAAAACAACCTACCAAGCTTAGAAAACTCTGAACCTTTGTCACTGTCATAGGCCTTGGCCAATTCTCAACTGCTTCTATCTTGGTCCATGAATATACCTTCTCTAGGAATTACATGGCCAAGAAAAGTAACGCGAGTAAGCCAAACTTGCACTTACTGAATTTAACGGACAGGGCATAATCTTAAGGGCTTTGCAACACCATCCTCAAGTGTTATTCGTGTTCCTCTGAATTTCTCAAATATATCAATATATTGCTTATGAACATGATTGCAAATCGATCCAAGTACACCTTAGACACTCAATTCATTCGATAATAAAATTGTTGGTGCATTGGTCAATCCAAATAATGTTGCAGTAAATTTCGTAGCGACCATATCACATTTGTAACGTTATCTTCAGAATATTCTCCTTTTGATCATTAGCCAATCATAGCCCATTCTTGGGTCTATCTCGGAAAATACCAAAACTCTTGAAATTCGTCAAACAAGTCATCTATCCTTAGCAAGGGATACTTGTTTATGATCATACCTTGGCTAAACTATTAACACTTGATGCAAAGGTGCCATGGTCTAACCCTTTTCCTTACAAACAAAACAGATGCTCCCCATTGGGACGCACTAGGATAATTAGATCCTTTGTCCATTAAACCTTGCATTTGTACATTAAATTCCTTTACTTTTGATCACATCATTCAATAAAATACCTTGAAATTCAGCTCCGTTCAAGGGCCAACTCAATCATAATTTCCATTTCTTGCTTTAAGTTAATCCAAGCAATTCTTCTGGAAAAACATCAGAATAACCTGGTAGCACGGCAATGTTTTCCAGCCTTGGTTCCTCAACTAACGTATTAATTGCAGTTGCCTAATCAACTTTGGCAACCCACATCTAATAACCCAGTTATTTGAGGTGACAAAATCAAATGAATCGAGAATCCTCCTCGATTTCCAATGAACTCGTAACTAACCCTTCCTAACGAGTTAAACTAGATTGCCTTCTGATAGCAACTCATCGCAACTCATTACTTGGTGAGCCATTCTCTTCCAATGATGACTTCAAGTATATATCACTAAGATAGTCAAATCCATCTATTCCTCTTTATCACCAATGACTATCTTACAACCTGTACATCTTACCGTAGACAACACATTGTCCATAATCAAGGTAAAAATACTGTCGCGACCTAAAAAAAATTTTCTCTCGTCCTGAGGGGAGGAAAGAAAAAATGGCTAAATAGGTTTAGGGGTATTGTTAATTTTGGATCGACGGTCCTTCATTAACTTGGACTCTCCCAAGCCCATACCTCGCGCGACGTTGGGTATTCATAAAAGTCTTCTAATAAGGAGTTGTCACTAGCCTATTGAAATCGGCTAGAAACTAAGCGAGCATGGGAGCGTGCCTCACTTTCTATGTGACCAGAGAGTCTAGGGTCAAGGACTTGATTACGCTAATCATGCGACTAGCGCCCTTGCGATACCTAACTTAATTGTGTGTTAATAAGGCCATGACAATCTTTTCGAGAAATCTAAGTTTTGTCCTAACCATTCTAAAGTAAGAAAATAACATCCTAAGAAAATATCATCGCAAAATAAGACGTTAATAATCCTAATAACGTAAACCAAAAAAACCTATTGTAGAGCCTAAAGGCTTATTCAATTTTGGATGTTTTCTTTTTAGGAATTTTTTCAAATTTCCGATTTTTTTGAATTTTTTTATATTTTTATAATTTTTAACATTTTATAATTTTATAATATTTTTGAATTTTCCAAAATTAAACAAAAGAGGCTTTCAAGATTTTTAATATTTTTGGGTTTTCCGAAAATTTTAAAAAGACATTTATTAATGTTTTTGGAATTTTCTAATTTTTCTAATTTTTCTTTGGAATTTTGGAATATTCGGATTTTTTTTATATTTTCAATATTTTTTAATAATTTTTTGATGATTTTCTGAATTAAAATTTTTTTTTATTAATTTTTTAAGATTTTCGAAATTTTTAATATTTTTTGAATTTCTGAATTTCTGAATTTCTGAATTTTGAATTTTGAAATTTGAATTTTTTAATAAAAAAAATGATTCGGACTGGGTAAGGAGACCCGACGCTACTAAATTGACCTAGACCCTATTGGTCCGGGCTGGGCTAAAGGAAAACGGGTTGGCTGAACGGCCCGGTTGAAAGAAATTTTTAAAATGGCCCATTAATAACGAAAACAAAAATTAAAACAGCCCATTTCTATTTCTATTTTCGGCCCAATCATCTTCAGCCCACATCAAACAATTAGCCCGAATTTAGATTAGGCCCAGTCGAAACCAGCCCAGCCTGCAATTTGGCTGAGACCCAAATATAAACAAGCCCACAGAACAAATTAAATATAAACCCGGCCCAGCCCACTTCTGCTAACCCAACAACCAAACCCTACCCGCTTGTACATCACCCGACCCTGCTCTTGACCCGGATCGGAGCTGCCGCTGCTCTCCTTCTCTCCTTCGTTGTTCCTTCGCGGCGCCGAGGAGGGTGATCGGTCGCGTCACGGCCACCGAAAGTCGCATGGCAGTAGCGGCGACGACGAGACAGTTGGCAGCAGTGGGGGCAATGGCAGACTTGGCGTGAAGGTTGGACTGAGCTTGGTGAGCGGCCGCGGCATTGTGGGACAGAACATCGACGACTATGGGGGACGGTCGTCGGCGGGAGCGGCGGGAGCGGCGTGAGTGGGTGGCGTTGAGGTGATTGAGCAGCAGTGGCGTTGGGGTGGCGGAGCGGTGGTGGCATCGGTCAGGCAACTCGCGTTGCGCGGCTGACGACGGTGTTCGGCCCGTGGCTCTCTCCCTCGCGGCTCCGTCTCTCTCCCTCAGATCTGGTTTATTTGCTCGCTCGACCTCTCCGGGGAAGCGACGCCAGCAGGCGGCGTCATTGATGGCTGAACAGCAACGGCGTCGGGCTGAGCCACCAACGTCGCATGCGGTGGCGGGACTCGGCTGAACAGCAGCGGTATTGGGGCGTTCGGCGATGGCGGGAGCGGCGTGAGGCTGGTGCGGCGGCTACCAGAGGAAACCCTGCACTTTCAACCTCACTCTTTACCTCACCGATTTTCTCTCGCTCTCTTAGATCTCTCTCTCAAGTCTGCTTCTGGTTCGCTGCCTCTCTTATTGCTGCTTCTCTGAAAATCGTCCCCTTCTTCACGCCCCGTTCTTGCTCGCCCGAAAACCTCCCCGTCCTCTCGAGCTCTCCTTCAGTTCTTCTATTTTGCCCAGATTCTCTAGCTCCCTCTTTCGCTGCCCCGTTGAGCTCTTCTCCTCCCAGCTTTTCGCCGCATGACAGTGCAGCAAGGGAAGATTCCCTTACTGGTGTCACGCGGCCGACGTCACCGCGGTCGGGGTGGGGTCGCGTCCGAGCGGTGTCGTTGCCATCTGCGTGCTGTTCTGCTCCTCTGCCCTCCGTTCTTCTGCTCAGTCTCTCCGAGCTCTCCCCCTCTGCGTTTTCTCTTTTTTGTTGCTCACCCCTTCCGTCTCTCTCTTCTCTGTCTCCGGTTTTTCTTCTGGCCAGCATAGCCCTTCTTGCCTTAGCTGCTCCCTCCAGCGATCCTCGGTCGCTGCTCCCTAACCGAAAATTGTTGGTGCCTTCACGCCACGTGACAGCGTAGCAAGGGAAGATTCCCTTGCTGGTGTCACGTGGCCAACGTCACCTTCCGAATGGCGTCGTCGGCTGTTGAGTGCCTGTGTTATCTGTGTTGTGGCCGACTATCTTGTGCATGTGTGGAGTGCAGAAGGTGTGAAAAGTTGGCAATGGGCTGGGCTTTATTTAAACTAATTTTAGTGGGCTTGAAAGAAATAAAAAGGTAGGCTTAAGGGATTAAAAGAGTGGGGCTGAGAAATTAAAAGGTTGGGCTGGGCTATACCAGCCCAACCACCAGCCCAACCGACAGAATTTTTTTTTTTTTTGAAATTTTTTTTCGAATTTTCTTTTTATCAAAATTTTTATCTTTTCTATAAATTTATATATATTTATATATGCAAAATGAATGGGCATTTAAAACATATAAACAAAAAATTCGGGTATCAACAGCTGCCCGTCTTTGAAAGGGAGCTGAGGCTCATTTCAAAGACATGTGACACTCGAATTTTGCCGACGAGCAATGGGAGCGCGAATTTATTTCATTCATTTTTTTTTTTGAGGTCTCACCTTGTACGAACGAGTTTCGACCAAGTTAATAAAGTCTTACCATGTAACAACGGGTTTCGACTAAGTTAGTGGAGTCTTACCGTGTAACAACGGGTTTCGACCGAGTTAGTAAAGTTTTACTGTGTAACAATGGGCTTCGACTTGGAGGGAGGTCTTACCGTGTAACAACGGGCTTCGACCGAGTAAGTAAAGTCTTACCGTGTAATAATGGGCTTCGACTTGAAGGGAGGTCTTACCGTGTAATAATGGGTTTCGACCGAGTTAGTAAAGTCTTACTGTGTAATAATGGGCTTCGACTTGAAGGGAGGTCTTATTGTGTAATAACGGGTTTCCACCAAGTTAGTAAAGTCTTACCGTGTAATAACGAGCTTCGACTTGAAAGGAGGTCTTATCGTGTAATAATGAGCTTCAATCGAGTTAGTAAAGTCTTACCGTATAATAACGAGCTTCGACTTAAAGGGAGGTCTTACCTTGTAATAACAAGCTTCGACCGAGAATGCATGGTTTTAGGTTGACCATGAACCATTTGGAAATTGCATGGTTTTAGGTTGACCATGAACCGTTTGGTTTTAAGGAAGACCCACAAATCATTTTGGAAATTGCATAGTTTTAGGTTGATCATGAACCCTCGAAATTGCATGGTTTTAGGTTGATCATGAACTATGTGGTTTTAAGGAAGACCCACAAACCTTTTTGGAAATTACATGGTTTTAGATTTTCCATGAACCAGGTGGTTTTAAGGAAGACCCACAAACCCTTTGGAAATTGCATGGTTTTAGGTTGATCACGAACCCTGTGAGAATTGGATGGTTTCACTGAGTGAACCTATCAAATTCAACTTGAGCAAATGTCGTTAGAGACAATATCAAAAAAATGCATTGGCAATATTGTAGCATTAATTACATAAGCAAATTAAGCTAAGTCCGATCACATTGATGACATTTGATGTATTTTGGTATCATGTACCGCATCATATAGAATGGATAAGCTACGAAGAACTTGAATAGCATGCGGCGATGGTGTTCATGGCGGATGTGGGGTACTTCAATGGAAAAGAGAGGGAAGATAGGGAACATGGTCAACAATGCCATGGGTTGAACCAACTTCAGAAGCATAAAAATTCCTCGCTTCCTCTGCTTCGGCAGTTGAAGGCAGCTTCGAGCCGGTCGACAATGGAGTTCAAGTGTGACCTGGTCTCGTTGTTGCGGTCCTTGCTTGGATACTGTAGATACAAGTAATTATCATGAGTCTTACGAAACAGATAGTGTCTTGAACACAATTAATTAATTGTGTAACATTTTAATTATTAGGTAATGTGAAGAAACAAATTATATAGACATAATTCCAAAAGAAATATGCGTGGAATAGGAAAAGAAAAGCCTTTCAAGATCTGAACTCAATTATACTTCCTTTACGTAGCCTCTCTCTACAAGATAGATAAGAAATTTATTTACTAATGAGCATGTACTTTTATAAGCTAGTGTTTTCTGACCTTCGATTTTTGAAAACCGAACTTAACAGCTTTTTCATGCATTATATTAAAATATCTTCAAAAAAGTAAAATAATAATATTTAGAATTGTGATTCTCCTTGCACATAAATGGACATCTATAACTTATCGATTTGAGAGGATGGCTAACTATTTCTACATCTCGTTGGCCAAAATCCATGTCGACCGAGTCACGTCATACAGCAGCAAGCTAATCACTTATGATGAAATGATGTGAATATGAACAAATTAGATTTGAACTATTTTTCCTTCTCTTTTCCTTTTACATCTTACTATTCATTATAATTAAATAAAAAGGTGTAGTTATTTTTGTGTTTCTCATTCTAGAGAATGGATAAGCTACGAAGGACTTAATAACTCAGTGTGCTCAATTGCACATATTCTTGGTATGTGTTGTGTATTGCTTTGTCCGAATACTACCTTGCACGGTCAATTTTTGAAGCTGGTGTCCACCACTGAGATTTTCAATCTGAACCTGTGATTCTATTACTCGATATTGATAATAGAGAGAGCGGTTTCTTTTCTGAGTCAGTGTATCAACTGTAACTGTCCACTTCCGCCAGTTTAGTAGATTACCAACCATTTCAGCCTATGGATTACTTACGTAACTTCTCGTGAACAGTTTCTTCTCGATTGCTTATGTCATATGATGCCCACTCCTTTCACTTTTCTAGATAACCATCAACTTCCGGATATGTATAACCACCCAATTTCTCAAGCATGTGCCAAATTGCTAATTGAGTCGAAACAAACTTTAAATTAATGTAACACATTCTTACATTCTTTGCTTTTTTCTGATAAACCTATGATTGTTTTGGATGTAGTGAGCCTGGATTAGGGGTGACTGGTTTCTCAAAAGATTAATTCCCGGTATAAAACTGAGAATCAAATTTATGACTCTCATTACCAAAAGATTGGAACTGAAAACCAAAATGGTCGTTCTGAAATTGATCGCTTGCCTGGGGAGAGAGGCTTTCTTTGCTTTGCATTTGGTTTTCGTGTCCTCTTTCTTTACTTATTCTGGCAACTCCTTTTTCTCCCCTTTTCTGTCATGGTATTAGGGCCTCCTTTCCTGGCTCTACTTTCGTGATTCTGGACTTGCCTCCTGTTCTATTCTGTTTTGTTTTTGCGATCCTAATCTTGCAGAACAAAGCAGCACCCCAGTAAGGAATTCCTTTTTTTTTTTTTTTTTGGGTACCATGTCAAATACAGACGAGGAAATCTCCAATTCACCTCGAAATCAAGTTTCGGATCAAAACGATCTGATTGAAGAAGAAAACCATTTTGTTCAACATCCTCCAGGATCTGCCCTCAACTCCAGTTCAAACTTCCGGCCTGGTCCAGTGGCCCCCAGTCCACGGATTTCTGGTTCAAGGCCAATGGGCCACCGGACCAAGTCAGACATGGGCACAACAAGGCCCACTCGAAGAAGAAGGAAGTCCAGGCCGCGGGACTTAGCCCAATGGAGGTGGGCTGACCCTTTTTGCTCATGGAACCGATTGGAGTGGTGGATCAGGTTGGTCGACTTATAGACTCGAATCCACTCAACCAAGTCCAGGGACGAACCCTTACCAGTTTTTCAACCCAGCTTCCTTCCCTACGCAATCCCAACCGGTGACGGCTGCCCAGAACCTGGTGACCCTCTCTACACGTCGCTAACTGACGAACCAAAGCTCCGGCTCATCAACCTGCAGCTCACCAGCCCTGATAATTACACCACCTAAGCTCGAGACCTCTAATGAGCCTTGGTCACAAAAGATAAGGATGGCTTCCTCAACAGAGTCGTTCCCTTTCTGGTAGACAAACGCTTACAATGGCACTAGCACAAGTGCAAAAAGTTAGTCTGCACTTGGATTGGGAATTACCTAGCCCTCGACGTTTCGGCCAGAGTCACACTAGCCAAAGACTAAAAAATAATGTGGAAAAACATATGCGAAATGTACGGGAAGCTCAATCTATCAAAATTATTCGCGCTCACTCAAGCCCTATCGGAACTAAAGCAAGGGACCCTTTTGGTCATCACTTGCTTCAACCGACTCTTCGTTTTGTGGAACAAGCTCGAGGTGGCCAAGGAATAGTTGGAGGGACCCGAGCCACGCTCCAACAATATCAAGTAATGAAGGATAGAGAGAAGGTGACTTGATTTTTACTCATTCTAGATGAAACATAATCACATTTTCAATCACAAATTCTGACGATGGAGTCAATGCCGCCATTTAGCCGGACCTATCTACTGGTCGTCCAATAGGAGAGCAAACAATTGGCCACGACCAAGTATAGGCGAGATGAGAACGTTGTGCTCATAGCATCGACGGAGCCACCATATCAAAGCATTGGGAGTGATAAGGCTGTCAGGAGCATCACGCCTCCAAGGATGCACCAAGCGGCGTCCATTCAAGTGGAAGAAGAGAATCCTAAAGGTTCACAACAAACGGACGGCCAGAATCAAAGAACAAGATCTAATGGCCACCATTTAATCAAACATCCAGGCAAATTGAGCGGCCCTTATCAGGCCACATCGCTCCTCTCTTCAACTCATCTAATGGCCCACGGAGTGCCACATCATCAAAAAGAGAGGTGGGCAAAATTCCAAAAATAAAGGTAAATATTGTGAATATTGCAAGTACCCACGCCACATTATTGATACATGCTAGAAGTTACATGAAAAACCAAATGCTATAAAATAAAAGGAAAAAGAATTTTCTGCTTATCAGGTTTCGACACAGGGGATTGAAAGGGCAAATCAGACCATTACCCATCTTTAGTACCAACATATTTTAAGGGCTCTAAATCAATTAAGGAATGCCAACATGACTGCAAGTTTTTCATGTATTTCTTTCTGCAAGAACAATACTATTTAAATTGATGCATAGCTAATTGATTCAAGTGTTAGTGACCACATAATCTACGATGAGAGCAATTTTTTCTAACGATCACAAGAATATTCACTCTTTTGTATTTGTTTGTCTCCTATCATTCATGTTACCAAATGGTACTGTCTGTCTTGGTCCAAACATATCCTAAAAAAAATGTCCTCTACATTCTTGAATTTGACTTCAATTTTCCAAGATCTGTGGGGACAATACTTGTAGTGTCGTATTCAATTTTGAAAATGGCCTCTTTGAGGATCCTCCAACTAGCAGAATGATGGGTTTGGATAGTGTTGCGCAAAGACTATATTTTTGGATCAACTTTCCAATGGATTTTGATCTATCAAAAGACATTTCATTTAATGCTACCACTAGCGATAAAAATTCTCTTTCTCATCAATGTCTGCTTGCTTCCCTTATCCAAATTGTATAATATGCCCCTTGGCAAAGCAATCATGATCATCATTTTCAACAAGCACATCACAAGCTACTAGTGTCTTTTCTCTGAATCATGTAGACATCTGGGTTCCTATCACACTCTACATCGTGACGGGTCTCGTTATTCTCTAACCATTGTAGATGCTTATATCTATGCCGCTTGGTTTTCCTCATACAATCAAAGAGCCAATTTTTTCTTTTAATCCATCGAATTTCTTTTCCTTGATTAAGAATCAATTTGATAAATCCATTCAAATAATTCACACAACAAATGGGAGTGAATTTTTCACTACAAAGTGCAAATCTTTTCTTGCTTCTCATGGAATACTTCATGAAAGCTCTTGCACATACACTCCCCAACAAAATGGGATTGTAAATGGATCGTGGAGGGTAGACATCGCCATCTCTTAGAAGTAACTCGAGCTTAAGTAACCAGCCTCCATTCCCAAAACTTTTTGGGGAGATTATGTGGTCACGGCAGCCTATTTGATCAATCACATGCCAACTCGAATTCTTGAAGGTCGGACTCCTTTTGAGATGCTATTAAGGAAATAACCAAAGACTTGATACCTAAGAGTCTTTGGCTGTTTTTGTTATACAAAGACTGTGGGCCCTCAAAATAAAATGGATCCTCGTGCCCTTCGATGTGTTTTCATGGGATATCCCCTCTACGGAAAGGCTATAGGCTTACGGAGATATCTACAGGTTGTTTCTTTGTTAGCCAAGATGTTATTTTCGATGAAGATATGTTTCCATTTTAGGAGTTGACATCTTCACCTTGTACGCTTATATCGGAGCCAAATGGTCATCAATCCTTGTTAGAAGAGATTTGTCTACAACTTCATAATATATCTTTGTTCCATCAGTTCATGTACCAATAATTCCTGAATCCTCAAGTCAAGCAGTCAAGTCCCTAGTATCCTCCTGTGAGGAGGACATTTCATCCACTCTACATAGCCATATATTGAGCCTCCTTCATCATCCCTGAAATGGCCAATTAACAAGAAACTTCACGCTCCAAATATCACATCCGTCCACCCACATGGATCAAAGACTACATATGCTCCACATTGGAGTCTCCAAGTACACATTATTATGTATCTGTTGGAAATTTCCGATAATAGGCTTACGTTAATTAATTAATTTTCTATTTTATATAATCGGGTTAATGGATATTCTAATATATTTTGAACCCTCAAGTGATCTTATTGAATTGGGTTTTGGCATCTATTAATTATGGGCCTAGTTGAGCAGCAAAGTGTAGGCAATTGTGTTTAACTGAAGCTCGTAATAAGAGGGGCCCAGTTGATATGCTGTTGATTAGGGTTTGTTAGGTCTCCTCTCTAGCCTATAAAAGGGTAGGTTATACCTATTAGTCGCTTAATCCCATTAAAAGCTGCTAAACCGAAATAGGTCATAGAGAGGAAGATCGGCATTCCGATAGATCACTGATCATATCAGTTTGATCTGTTTTCAATCAAGTGAGGCCATGGCTCAAACATGTATGTGTTTTAATTCCGCTGTACATATATGGATTCTTGGTGTTTTACAATCATGTATGAATCGATTTCGTTCTTAATTTATTGATTGTTCATATTAATAAATTTTTACATGTGGTATCAAAGCCTGTCATATATGATTGTAGAACCCAAAATTATATATATATATTTTTATGAACAAATTCGAAATTTCCTCTCTTTAACCTAATGTTGTCGTTATTTTCTCATGTGGACTCTTTCATCGATTGATTCTGAAAACTTAGGGTTTTTATTCTACATGTCGAGATCTTTCCAACCTTATATAATTTATAGATTTTCGATGAGTATTGAGAGAGAATTTTGAATTTGAAATTCTAGGGTTTGTACCTTAAAAAGTTCCAATTTTTTTTTAAATTACTTGCAATTGAATGAAGTATGTTATAAATTGATGCATGGGTATTGTTATATATATGCTTTAGAATTGTTTAGTTGCATTAAAGTGAGTTTTTTTTTGCCTTAAACTTGAGAAAATTGATTTTCGGCCATGGGTAGAGGATCCGAAAATTTTGAAGCTTTAATATTGATGATTTGTTCGATTAATAAATCACTCTAATCAATTTAGAATGATATTAGAAATAAAACCCATGGAAAAATTTCATCAAAATCAACCCTAATATGTGTTTTTGAGCTTCGGGTCTGAAACCGGGTCGTGTGACCCGGTTTGCAGAATTCGTGACCCGGTTGGAGGTTGAAGAAGACCTCCAGCCGGGTCGGGCTGTCTTCTGTGGGCTTGTTTTGGCTTGCTGAAGATTCTAGGCGCAAGCCCAGAATTTGGGCTCATGGAAAGAAGCCCAGCCGGGCCAGGCGGGCTTGTCTTCTGGCTTTCTGAGCCTAGAATTTGGGCCTCAAAAGATTCTGGGCGCAAGCCCAGAATCTGGGCTTCCAGGTTTGCCCAGGCGGGCTGGGCTTCCAGTTTCATGGGTGCAAGCCCAGGCGGCTGGGCCTCTTCTAGAAGCCCTACGGGCCGGTGACCAGAATTTTTCGCTCGAGCCCGCTGGGCCAAATTTATGGTGTTATTAATAAAATTAAATAAAATTAAAATGATTATAAAAAAAAGGAGTGGCAAAAATTGTTGTTTAATAAATGTAATATGATTTTGGGAAGCACATGTTGTTAAGTGCTTCACATTGATAAATTTTGGGCATTAATTAAATGGAACATTATAAAATTTTTTGAAGTTCCTATTAATGTAAATTAGTATATACAATTACCCGCTCAAAGGGGGTTATTGTGTATATTAATTTGAAAATTGCATGAAGATAAATTCCCAATAAAAGATGGGGATGTATAATTGAAAAATATTTATCCGCCTAAAGGGGATAAACTTTTTGAAAATTATATGTAATTCCACTCTATATTAATATAATAGAGATAATTGATGGGGATGTATGACTCAAAAGTTTTATCTTCCTAAATGTGATAAATTTTAGAGTTATGTGTAATTCCCCTCTATGTTGAGATAATGGAGATGTATAATTTAGAGGTCTTGTTTGCACAAAGCGAATAAGCCCTTGATAATTATATGTAATTCTCTTTATCGTCTCTATATATTGATATTATGGAGATGTATAATTTAAATGATTTGTCTACCCAAAGGGGATGGATCCTTGACAATTATATGTAATTCTCATTGTTGTTGTTTTACAAGCTTTATGTTGTGGAAAATAATGGTGCATTATACGCTCTGCCCAAAGGAGAGTTTATAATGTACTAATTATTTTGGGGAATAGCTTATTGCCCATAATTAATCATATTGCATTATGTGTGACAAACAGTTACTTTTGCTGTGAACAACAACAATGCCACGGTTGAGATGTTAACTGGATTAAACTTCAAGAGGTGGAAGCAAGATAAAGAATTTGCTTTGGGAATTGTGGATATGGACTTGGCTCTACATGAGAATGAACCTCCCAAGCCCAATGATCAAAGTAGTGCAGATCAAAAGGCTCATTATGCTAGATGGGAAAAATCCAACTGACTAAGCCTCATTGCTATGAAGAGGTCCATTGCTGAGCATCTCATTAGTGGTTTACCGGAAAATACGAATGCAAGACAGTTCCTTGAAGCAGTTGGAGAACGATATAGAGTCTCGGACAAGGCTGAAGCTGGAAATTTGCTGAATGAGTTAACAAATATGAGATATGATGCTGTTGTGGGTGTTAGAGAATTTATACTGAAGATGGTCCACATTCAGTCCAAACTCAAAGCCCATAAAATTGTTCTTTCTGAAGATTATATTGTGTAGTAAGTCTTAAATGTTCTGCCAGCTGAATTCAGCTAGATTAAAACTGCTTATAATGCTCAAAATGAGACTTGGAGCGTTAATGCCTCAATTACAAAGTGTGTGACTGAGGAGGAAAAGTTGAAGAAAGAGAAGTATGAGTCGGCCCACTTAATTGCTAATGCCAAGTCGAGTTCCTCTAGGGGAAAATGGAAGCCTATAGGATCAAATGTTCATGGTTCAAAGAAAAGCCAAGATTTCAAGAAAAATGTGAATAATGGGAGAAATGGAGATAAGAATTTCAAGTGTTTTCACTGCAAGAAGCAAGGTCACAGAAGAGCCAATTGCTATAAGTTCAAAGCTTGGCTAAAATGAAGAAAAGACAGTCACCAAGGTGAGTTGTTGGTTTGTTTTGAATCAAATCTAGTTGATGTTCCTCTAGATTCTTGGTGGCTTGATTTTGGTGTTACTGTTCATGTGACTACTACCTTATAGGGTCTAACAAATCTAAGGAATCCAAGTCTGAGGGAGTTAAAGCTTAAAGTTGGAAACGGTGTCGGAGTTGATGTGGAGCGCATAGGCATAGTTATTTTGAATTTATATTCTGGATTTCAGCTCATTTTGAACAATGTCTTTTATGTTCCTGGTTTTAGGAGAAACTTGATATCTCTTTCTTTGCTTGACAAAACTGGATATTGTCTTTATTTTGCAAATAAAAGAGTAGATTTAAGTTATGATTCCAGAATTGTTGGGAATTGTGCTCTGTGTGATGGATTATATCGATTGTCCTTATCTCTCGATAGACCATATTGTTCTTTTAATGTCGAGAACAATGTTGCTAAGAGATCCTTGATTAAAGAGAAATCTTCATCGCTATGGCATAAACGATTAGGGCATATCTCCAAAGAAAGGGTCAAACGACTCATCAAGGTTGATATCCTTCCTCCTCTTGACTCAGATGATACTGAGACCTGTATTGATTGTGTGAGGGGAAAATTGACTAAAATTAAGAAGAAAGGTGCTACTCGCAGTCAAAACCTATTGGAGATAATTCATACGGATATTAGTGGGCCATACTCAACCACCCTGTGTGGAAATAAGTACTTCATCACCTTTATTGATGATTTTTCCCGTTATTGTTACGTTTATCTGATTAAGGAAAAGGCTGAAGCTCTTGACATGTTCAAAGTGTTTTACACTGAAGTTGAAAAACAATTGGGAAAAATTATCAAAATTGTCAGATCTGATCGCGGTGGTGAGTATTATGGGCGATATACTGAGATTGGACAACAAATGGGACCGTTTGCTAAATACTTACAAGACTGTGGTATTGTTGCTCAGTATACAATGCCTGGGAGTCCTGAATAGAATGGTGTACTCATGGAGATGAAACGAAGTATGAAGGGCAGTTCTAATTTGCTTGAATACTTATGGGGTGATGCGATTAAAACATCAGCTTATATATTGAATCGTGTACCTAGTAAATCAGTGCCGAAAACACCTTTTGAATTATGGACGGGGAGGAAACCAAGCTTGAATCACTTTTGAGTTTGGGGGTGTCCAACGGAGGTGAAAATTTATGATCCTTCTCAGAAGAAGACCGAATCCAGGACTACTAGATGTTACTTTATTGGATACCCTCACCATTCTAAAGGGTATAGGTTCTATTGTCCTACTCGGGGCACTAGAATCGTTGAGTCTCAAACTGCCAAATTCTTGGAGTTAGATGTTGCTGAAGAGAATTCTTCTCAATCTTTTGAAAGGGAAGAACCAAACAAAACGGTTTCCATTCCATTGCCCATCTTGAATGATGATTCCATGCGAGAGCCTTGTAAAGTGGAAACGCAGCAAGAAGCAGATACTGGAGATATGACTGCAAATGAAATTCTCCAGACGAATGATCCAGCTCTAGAAATGCCTGTACGGAGATCACAACGACAAAGAAGACCGGCACTTCAAGATGATTATCATGTCTATCTTGGAGAAGGTGATTTTGACATTGGACATATAGTTGATCCGGCGACTTTCCAAGAAGCTCTTGATAGTGATCAGGCAGATGAATGGTTAAGAGCGATAAAGGACGAGATGATTTCCATGTCAAATAATCAAGTATGGGAACTTGTTGATTTACCCAATGGGCATAAACCGATTGGCTGCAAATGGGTATTCAAAACCAAGAAAGATAATAAAGGCAATATAGAGAGATTCAAGGCGAGGTTAGTTGCAAAAAGGTTCACACAGAGAGAGGGTATTGATTATACTGAAACTTTTTCTCCAGTGTCCACTAAAGACTCATTTCGGATAATCATGGCATTGGTGACTCATTTCGACTTAGAGCTTCACCAAATAGATGTCAAAACAGCTTTTCTAAATAGAGATATGGATGAAGAAGTATATATGCAGCAACCTGAAGAGTTTAAAGAAGCTGGAAAGGAGCATATGGTATGCAAGCTTCGGAGGTCTATTTATGGTCTCAAACAAGCATCACGTCAGTGGTACTTGAAATTTGACAAAGTTGTGAGATCATTTGGCTTTGAAGAAAACAAGTTTGATCAATGCATCTACATGAAAGTAAGTGGGAGTAAATATATTTTCTTAGTACTTTATGTAGCTGACATTTTGCTTGCCAGTAAAGATGTTGATCTATTGAATGACACAAAAAGTTTTCTGTTTGCAAAGTTTGATATGAAAGATCTTGGGGAAGCCTCTTTTGTTCTAGGCATTGAAATTCATCATGACAGATCTAAGAAGGTTCTGGGATTATCTTAGAAAAGTTATATAGATCGTGTCCTGAAAAGATTTAATATGCAAACCTGCAAAGTTGGTGAAGCTCCAGTTGTGAAAGGAGATAAATTGAGTATAGAACAATGCCCCAAGAATGATGTTGAAAAAGAAGCAATGAAGAATGTTCCATATGTTAGTGCAATTGGCAGTCTTATGTATGCACAAGTATGCACCAGACATGATATTGCTTTTGCTGTTAATGCTCTTGGGAGATATCTATTGAATCCAGGTCATGAACATTGGGTTGCAGCTAAGAAAGTGATGAGATATCTGCAACGAACAAAAGGGTTCATGCTCGTGTATAGTAGAGTAAAGGATCTAAAGGTAATTGGATATTCAGATGCTGATTTTACTGGTTGTTCGGATGACAGAAAATCAACTTCTGGATATATTTTTATGATGGCTGGAGGTGCTATTTCTTGGAAGAGCACAAAGCAAAACTTGGTTACAAACTCTACAATGTATGCTGAGTTTGTGGCGTGTTACGGTGCGTCAACTCAAGCTGTTTGACTCAGAAATTTGATCTCTAAATTGCGAATTGTGGACTCTATTGCTAGACCTATGGTGATCTACTGTGATAACACGGCAACTGTGTTTTATTCCAAGAATGACAAGATCAGCAATGCGTCCAAATACATAGAGATCAAATATTATACTGTTAAGGACTTAGTAAAAAATGGAGACATTGTGATAGAGAATATTTGAATTGAGTCCATGTTGGCCGATCCCCTAACAAAAGGCTTACGACCCATTTTGTTTAAAGAACATGTAAAGAATATGGGTGTTTTAGAGTCTTTTGATCTATTTTGTTAGTGGGAGTTATATAGTTTGTATTTCTGGATATTATAGTTATATACAAACTAATAATGCTTTTATAATGTCTATTAAAGCATTTACTTTGGATGATCATTATTATTGATTTTATTGTTATCCTTTCTCCTGTCGACTGAGAAATGGAAATATGAAACAGTATCTTTAAATAAATTTTAGTTTAAAGACGACTGGATGTCACTAATTATGAGATCTCATGTTGGATTGTGACATAGTTGTGCAATTTCATGTTGTTTAGAAATTGCGTTAATGCAGTTTCATGTCATTGAGAAATTGCATTGATGACCGATAAGAAATAGTGTATATTTTGATCACATGTTGGCACTATTTCTTACTACACTACTAGGCCCATAACCCATGAAAATATAATGCTTATTATATGTGATTATGGAAGGTCATGTGTTATGGTATTTTCTTAACACGTTGATTGCCATAGTCCTATAATGAGGTTATATAGGATTGGATTGGTTTTGAGATGCCATTATTGGAATATTATTTTTTAAAATTATGGCCACATAAAACAAATTTTCAGTTATTAACCCGAGAGTGTCATTTTCAAAATAAAAAATCGTTTTCAAAAATAAAACAAATTAATTAATGTAGCCCAAGTGGGAGAATGTTGGAAATTTTCGATAATGGGCTTACATTAATTAATTAATTTTCTATTTTATATAATCGGGTTAATGGATATTCCAATATATTTTGAACCCTCAAGTGATTTTATTGAATTGGGTTTTGGCATCTATTAATTACAGGCCTAGTTGAGCAGCAAAGCGTAGGCAATTGTGTTTAATCGAAGCATGTAATGGGAGGGGCCGGTTGACACGCCGTTGATTAGGGTTTGTTAGTCCCCTCTCTAGCCTATAAAAGAGTAGGTTATACCTATCAGTCGCTTAATCCCATTAAAAGCTGCTAAACCGAAATAGATTATAGAGAGGAAGATCGGCATTCCGATAGATCACTGATCATATCAGTTTGATCTGTTTTCAATCAAGTGAGGCCATGGCTCAAACATGTATGTGTTCTAATTCCGCTGTACATATATGGATTCTTACAATCATGTATGAATCGATTTCGTTCTTAATTTATTGATTGTTCATATTAAGAAATTTTTACAGTATCTTCATATCTCTTTTAGTTGACTATTAGTAGAGCACATGTATTGCATTAGTCAAATATCTGAGAAATAGGGATCTACTTTATATGAGGAAGCACGTGACATATGCTAGCAACAAGCTATGGATACTGAATTGGTTACTCTTATATAGAATCATACTTGGGACATAGCTCGCATTCACATAGGAAATCAATTGGCTACAAATGGGTATATAAAATCAAATACTTGGCAAATGGTTCGGTTGAACACTACAAGGCTTGGCTAGTTGGTAAGAGATTCACACAACGGGAAGGTTTTGACTATCATGAAACTTTTTTTACTGTTGCCAAGGAAGTGACTATGCACTCTTTCTTATCCATTGCTACATTTCATAATTGGAAATTGCCTCAAATGGACGTTCGTAATACTTTCCTTCATGGTGATCTAGATAAAAAAAACTTACATTAAACTCCCACAGGGTCTATGAAGATAGGAGGAGTCTTGGGTATATTGTCTCTGTAAATCCCTATATGGACTTAAGCAAACTTCTCAACAGTGGTATACAAAATTCACTACTGCATTTACAAATGCAGGCTTTCAACACTCTGAGCATGACTGCGCTTTATTCATAGGGACCAGAGGTATTTCATCAATTTATTTGCTAATATATGTTGATGATATACTCATTATAGCGAATGAATATATGCACTCTACTTTCCATATCAAAGATTTGAAACCTCTCAAATATTTCTTTGGTATCGAAATAGCTCGATCCGACAAAATAGTCAGTGGAAATTCCACATGGAAATCGCATTAGAAGCGGGATTATTAGGATGCAAGTCGACTATTATTCCTATTAAATAAAATGGCAAGCTCACAACGTTTGGATTTGATTCGAGTTTATCATCACATAAAGAAGATTTGTTAGGACATCAATGACTGATGGAAAAATTGATATTTCTCACCATGACCATGCCTAATGTATGTTATGCAGCGTAAGTACTCAACCAATTCATGCATAGTTCAAAGCATTCTCATATAAATGTAGCATTAAAGGTCATGAAATATTGAAGGGATTCTCGGGACTTAGAATTCTCTTATCTCATGATTGCAACACGAAGATAACAGCTTATTGTGACACAGATTGCGCTACTTGCCCAATGACTAGAAGATCTATTACAGGTTTTTGCATTAAATTAGGAAAATCCTTGATTTCATGGAAGACAAAAGAGCAATCAACTATTTCGGTATCATCAATCGAATCAAAATATCAAGCTATGGCAAAAATTGTTTGTGAAAAGTTTGGATATGCGGTTTTCTTTTGATCTTGAATTACAAATTGACAAAGCAAGCAAGTTTTTTTGTGACAATGATGTTGCACTCAAACTAGCGGCAAGTCTAGTCTTTCATGAAAGAACGAAATATATAGAAGTTGACTACTATTTCACTTGAGAAAAGATTCAAGAAGGGATTGTCATAACTCGGGGAATTGGAACTGCGGAACAGCTTGCAAATAGTTTTTCTAAGCCATTATGCTAAAGACAACATGCAAACAGTTTTACTAAGCCATTATGCTAAAGACAACATGAGTATTTGTTGAGCAAGCTTGGCATCTTTGACATAAGGGGTTGGCTTGAGGACTTTGCTAAGGCACTGGCGAATGTGGATTCTGCGTTGGCAATCTGAACCTGGATATACTCAAGAGGGTACTCTGGTGAGCCATGCAAAGTCATTCGTTCTTCAATGATTCTTATTCCTCTTTGCTTAGCAACGGAATCTCCATTTACCCAGTTGACAATAACACTGGAAATAGGTTCAATCAGGCCCTTGACTATCCTTGTGCGGAGCAGTTTTGTGTCAAGTTGATCTGGTTCTCTAGCAGAAGCATATGCAACTTTTACAGTTTTCAGGCCCCCTTTTCCTGCTATTAATTTAACGATGAATCTCCCTATCTTGTTCACAAGATCAAGAAATGGTTTCAACTCTTCAAGAACCTGAAATAAGAAAGTGCAATTACTGAGAGTGAGGCAAGTACCACAGTACAGAAAATTTGAAACTGCATAATGTAGAATTTTGCAGTTCTGCTGATACTTAAAATTGTAAGCCATCAAATGAAGATAGACATTTTAGGATGCTTATTATCTAAAAGTATTATGAGATCCATTGTCGAATAATGGAAGGAACTTGAAGTGTTGATCCTTCCCATAACAGATGAAGAAGAAAGGTGGCTAATTGGGACAGAGAGAACCTAACCATGGAAGGAAGTGGAGTTCAGATTCATCAAAGAGAGACTCGCATAATCTACATCATGGTCAGAAGAGGATTAGTTGAGATGTTATAAATGTAAAGAGGACATTGTTATGGCAAGTTAGACTTATACTACAAGTGCAAGAAGAATTTCTACACAAACTGCGCTGACATAGCAGTACATATCTTGCCCATAAAAAACACACACAACTATCGATTGTCAACCTGCTAGCCATGCATCAGTATTGGGCAAAGAAAACTACACATGACAACTCAAGTGAATCCAAATTTGAAGAGGGTCATCAGAAATGAAAAGAAGAGCATCTTCCAGAAAAGAGTTGAATGTAGCTATTAGCCTCCTTAGGTGAAATGGTGACTTGCCATTTCTCTGCCAGCAAAATACAAGAGAAACAAGAACTTCATTGCACCAAAACACCATGAAGAGAGAGAGGGGAGAGAGAGGCAGTTGGAACACCATGGAGCATGAGAAGGCAAGTAGATAATGAATGCTTTAGTGATACCTCTAGAGCAACCATTGGTTCATTGACTACAGTAGCAGGAAGGTTCCCTTTTAAAGCTTTAATAACTGCTTCTGCAATTTCAATCCCAACTTCTTCCTGCACTTTACTGCCGGTGTTAGTCAATAGCATAAACCAAAGTGTTCGTACTTACATAAACTGCACTTATTTGACTGACCTGAGCTTCAAAAGTGCTTGCTCCAAGGTTAGGGGTTACAATAATATTCTCATGATAAATAAACTGACTGGATATTGCCAAAGGCTCCTCCAAAAGTACGTCAAGTGCTGCCTAACAATGAACTCCTTCAAATTCCTATGGGAGACAAATAGCGGGTCCTAGAGATGAAAATAATGTACCTGAGACACCGCTCCTGCATCGAGTGCCCTCACCAGAGTCTTCATCAATCAATCCTCCATGGGCAACATTGAGGATTTGAACTCCCCTTTCCGTCTTAGCAAAGGTCTCATCATTGAGCATCTTTCTTGTAGCAGGAGTAAGATGCATGTGCAAAGAGATGAAATCAGCTATTGCTATGGCCTTATCGAAGCTAACTAGCTCTACGCCTATTGCGAGGGCAAGATACTCAGAGGCATATGGATCGTATGCAATTACATGCATTCTGAGACCTTTGGCATGGCGTGCAACTTAAGATCCAACCTCTCCAAAACCCATCACCGCCAAGGTCTTCCCTGAAAGGCATTTGCCCATATATTTCCTTCGTTGCCAATTACCTGCATTCAGCAGAGCAAATAATTACAGAAATTTCAAAGATTTTGGCTGAAGAAGCAAGTCAAAATCCTTAGTCATCAGTCGCCGTGTTAATTCGTTATTTAATTATGTTGATACAGAGAAATGCAGAACTTTGCTTTGTCATTGTCCACGTTCAAAAGTGACAGAAGATTTTTAAGGAACATAATGGCACACAAACGCTATTTAAAATACTTATGTCATGTTTATAACCATTCAAATACTTGTGCATTGATGAATAGACAATCTACAGAGATACGGATAAGTAACAATTTTCACATAATGTGCTTATCAAACAACTAGAAAACAGTTCAGCAAAAGAGGGAAAGAGAAAAAAAGAAGCAGATTATCATTAAACTGAAAAACAGAGAAGCTTTTTCACATCACGTTATTGGTAACTGATGCTTGTAGCTGGTGGCTGCTAGAATCTTCACATGAACTAGCCTTTGAAAAGGAAACAAGAAAATAGCCTGCCAAAAAGAAGGTCAGATCTAGTCCTGGAGGGTGGTGCCTTGATCATATTGTCAGGACACAGCTTCATCGACTTTTACGATATCGAATGACTGCAAAGCACATGGTCTGCTGGGAGACGTTCTGAATTGAACCAGATCATATATCATATACTAATCTTTCATGCTTAGGTTCCACAATCCAATGTCCCCTTTTTAATCTGATCAGCAACTATGAACAACCCAGATCATTGAGTTAATCCAGTATTCACATATTTCTTGATGGATCGTCAGCCTACACCCTGCAAGAAGCAATGTCTTGCATGATCGAGACAAACAGATGATGCTTCTCATTCCGGCTGAAAGATTCATCGGCAAAAATGGCATTTTTCTCAAGCGTCGCTAAGAATAAAGATAAGCAGTCAAACGAAGCGAGTTAAAGATTCCCATGGACTTCATATTCTTAACATGGTTTGGAGGCTTCCTTAGTTACGACAGCTCTGCATTGACTTCACGATATAAAAAATTGAGGGCAAAGCTCACAATTATTGCTCGAGTCTTTCTTAAATCAAACAACGGTTTCCAGCAAAATTTAAGAAAAAAGTGGACTGACCAAATTTGACGGAAACGGTTGCTCGAGCGATGTTCCTTGCCATGGCCGTCAAGAGGGCGATGGCATGCTTGGCGACCGCTGCCGTGCTCGCTTTTGGCGCATTCACCACCAAGCACCGGCTCTCGGTCGCCGCCGCCAAATCCACGTTGTCAACACTGAACCCGGCGATTCTGACCACCTTCAACCTCCCGCGGGACGACTGGAAGACTTCCTTGCCCACCTTTGTCTCTCTGCTCACGATCAGAGCCTCGCAGAGCGTGGCCCTCCAGCTGAGCTCCTCGGGTTTGAGATCGACAGAGTAGTCAATGTCGGAGTGGCTCCGGAGGAGCCTGAGGCCCCCTTCTCCAAACTCCCCTGCCACCAGAACAGTGAGCTTCCTGCCTCTGTCGCTGCCAGGGGTTCGCGACGCCACGCAGGGCCTCGCGGGGAGGAGGCTCTGGCGATGATAAGTGCAGGAGGAGGAGGAGGAGGGACGAGAAGCTGCGAGAGGGAGAAAGTGTTTCATGAGTTCGACCGGAATCATAATGGTCGCCGCCATTTTCTCAGCAAGTGATGGCTATCGTTTTTCAAGCCCAAGGAGATGGCAAGATTCTGGAGCTTTGAAGCTGGGTTCTTGGACGTGGCAATGGTGGTTTTGTCGAGGCGATGAAGAAGATGAAGCTGAGGGAGAGTTCGCGGAAGAAGAGCAGGTGACGGGGAAAGGGAAGGGAGGGAAGGACGAAGAAGAGAAGAAACGTGAGAAGAGAGAGATTCACGAATCAAATGCATGAAATCTGCCTTATAAAACTAGTTGACGGGTCCAAGTGATTTTAAAAATCAACACCTCGAAAAACTTTAAATCGTAGTGTGACAAATTTACCTTTAAATTATTTTTTTTAAGGCAAAAGAATAATACAAGTGTCTAAACTTGTTATGAAAATAAAAGTCTTTAAAAGTTTCAAAAGATACACATTCAAGTACCACTTTTTTAGAAAATTTAGACATTTAAGTGCCAAGTTTGGTGAAAATAGGCGAAAGTCTGACGTGGTTTTTTTTTCAATAATATAACTCACTTACGTAGGCAGGAAAGGTAAGTCTAGACTCAGCCAAAACAACATCATTTTGTCTCGAATTCAATTTTTAATATAAATATTAATTAAATAATATTTTAAAAAAAATAGTAGCACAGCACAAGTGGGAGGAACTTCCCCAACCTGTGGCCGCCCAACCCATCGTTGGTGGGGTAGGAACCCAATCATCGGTGGGGCGGGGCAATGGCAAAACACAGCCGTGATGGCTGGCGAGGGTCGCCATCGCCGACGGCTTGGGCGAGGGTCTAAGCACTCCATAAACAGCAAAGAGAGGGCGGTAACTCTTTCCCGCATCTTGACAAAGATCACCCAAACTCAACTTGGCCTCCAAGCGAGGTCCGCCCGGGCCTACATGAGGGCCGCTGACTCCGTCACCTAAATTTGGGAAAGGGTTGCCGCCCTCTCTCCTTTGCCTCTCGTCAGCAAGGGTCGCTAGCCATTACCATCGCCCACCTAAGATTCTGGGTGGTGGATGGGGCAAAACAGCCCATAAAAGTGAGCCTCTCTTGCTTTGTGCTCTATTGCTTTTTCCTTTTTTAATATTATTAAATTTTAGTTTTAAATTTAATTTAATTAATTATCATATTGAAAATCGAATTTGGGCTAAACAATGTAATTTTTGTTAAGTCTAGTCACATCAAGGCTCAAAATGACATTGTTTCGAGCTTATGTTGCTAAAAAAAATGCCACATATGCAATTTGGCTAAATTTTCTTTCGATGTTGACACTTAATTGGATCAATTTTGCTCTAATTTTGACACTTAAATGTACATTTTCAAATTTTTGATACTTATGTCCCCATCGCTTGGCCAAGTTTTAACACTCCGCACCACACAAGAATCCCAAAACCAAACGGGCCACCGCTAGCTCCGGCTTCATCAAACCGGCTAATAAAATTTAGCCGGATAGATTAAATGGATAATTACAAAGGTTTTATAATTCAACCGACAAAAAAAAAATGAGTTTATGATTGAACGGGCACAATTGCAATAATTCTAGGATTTTTTTGGTAATTTTTCCATTTATTATCTTTTTATAATAGCCACAATAAGTTCAGGGATAAAATGCTGACTTAACTGCCAATTTGTATTTTCTCTCTCTCTTCTCAACCTTTTATTTGTTAAAACTTCTTTCTTTCTCCTTCTCCAAATCTCTCTAATAAAACGATAGAACTATGCCATCGATTTTTTCACATTTCCATGCTTGCAAGTGAAGGTACAAAAGGACATTCGTACATCCACACTGAAAAAAGACACGGCCATCTTTATTCATGCAAATGAGAGCGTACAATATCATCTTAATCAAAGTCAAATCTCCAACCATTATGAAACTCCGTAACACGAGTTTCGCCAATACCGTAGGCTTTAGGAATTCCATTTTGCACAAAACTTGTCGTATAAACATGGACCATCAGGTCTAATAAACCAAACACACTGGTCACATCGATCACGATCTCTCGCCTCTATATATATATCGAAATAGTGGAATGCACCGGGCCACTGAAAGCTGCAAAAGAATAGTGTGTTGCCCCAAAAGTCGGGTATAAAAACGAAAATCCCCACTTGGTGTTGGCAGGGAGCTGGTGAAAGCCCAGATCGTCATCTTTGGATTTACAGTGAACCGTCAGCGATTGTCCTGGTAATACATTAAAGATTTGGACTTCAGTCTTCTCAATAGCTTCGAGCTGGCCTGTAGGAAAACAAGAATGATCACAAGCACCACGGAAAGTTTGACTGACGAGTACATATTCGTAATCTTTGTGTTTTTCTTCTTGCATGCGAATACAGTCAAGCATGATGGAGCTGATCCATTTAAGGAGGATGAAGATGCTTCATTTGGTAAGACAGAATAATAAAAACATGTTGGAGGATTGATACCTATTCGAGCATTAAGGCCACATTTATACATATGGTGTGGGAAAATGTAGTTATTCATTTATTAAATATCTATATTTGTAAATTTTTTCTTGACAGCTATACTTGTATTTCTCCATATCTAAATATATTCACACTAATATATGGAAAGAAGCTTCTTAATTGGCATTTTCATCTTAAATAATCCAGCTGTGATGCTAGCAATAGCGATATCTTGCTAGCTATACATTCATTTTTAACCAAAAAATAGAAATGACCTGTTTATGATTTACTTAAACTTATTAAGTATCTCATTTATGATCCACTTAAAAACCATTTTAAGATCCATTAAGTTGTTAGGTAACCCATTTATAATCCGCCTAAGCTTGTTTTTAAAAATTAAGACAACCCATTCATGACTAACGCAATTAAATATAAGTTAAAATATTGATTCTTGACTCATTTTGCCACCTCTAATATTTGGTAATTTGAATGGAGGATTAGTCCACAAATGTTGGAGAAGGAAGAAGCCCGGATTTATAGAGGCGTGAGATTAACGGACTTTTGTTGGAGATGGGATTTACGATTGATTTCATTACTTGGACTATTCAAACCAGAGATGATTTGGTTTTGTAATAACATTTTGTAGTGCATAGGTTATAAATTTTTAGGATTATGTGATCGCATTTCTACTCTTCTTTTACTCGTGGAGGAAATAAAGAGATTGCAAATTTTAGAGTTGAAAATA